>JAUPMG010126787.1:0-11598 GCA_031762675.1 Pachysandra terminalis | reverse complement strand
ACCAAATGGGTCGTAAAGGCATTACGAAGATGGGGGTTATCTGCTTTGTTCGCTCCCGTTAGGGAGGTGGCCCATCAGCGTCATGTGCTTTTGTTCTATCAAAACATGTACTTTAACAACGATGGAGTCCTCTCGTCTTTTGTGGATGTGGTCACTATGACCATATCCTATGATGACATTGTAACTGTTTTAGGTTGCCCACTAGAGAGCCCAGTTAAGCGCAACGGTACTCCCGGTTTCACGCCCTACCCACCTGATCTTTAGGTCCAAACCTAGTCAATGACATGTGTAAGGGGTTGTATGCTGATGCACATCGCAACTGCACAGCTCGGTCCCAGCTACCCCCCCATATTGGGCACAAGACCAGAGACGGGGGGGGGGGGGGGACTTCCTGGATGCTCTTTATGCATTTTATGGAGGCTATTGGATCTCAGTTCCAATACTCATGTGGGAACAAATGCAGACCATTTAAGACATTCTTCTTTAGGAGAGTTCAGCATGCAGACTCAATTAAACTTCCATTCCCATTCTTGATTACTGAGTTGCTGCATCAGAAGGGGGTAGTATTTAGTGATAGGTACTACACCTTGCGTAGGCACCCGACTTTTGGATTATCCCAGTGGAACCATAGTGTTTCACATATGAGGCACCTGCCTCATGTCATAGCAACTTATGCTACTAGGGATGTTGCTGAGGAGGAGGAGATCCCATTAGAGCCAGATGCTGGAGTAAAGCTAGGGGCAGGAGGAGAGGATGCCCCTCTAGAGGAGGTAGGAGGGGCCATAGGAGAGGAGGTCGGACCATCCAGGAGATACAATAGGAGAGGACATTCCTGAAGAGGCCACATGACCATATGAGGTTCCTGAGTATGCAGAGGAGAGGGACCCTGGGGCAGATTACATGGACTATAGGACTACCCCTGAGATACATATAAACCAGGACCCACCCTATCTGATGTCCTTCCAGGAGTACATGTATCTCCAGGATTCTATTGACCACCTCCGGACTGACATGACAGACCTACAGAGGGAGGTTAGGGTCACCAAAGTTCTGCAGAGGCAGACTCATCAGATGCTGGCAAGCATGAAAGATTTAGAGAGGGAGGTTAGGGTCACACAGGATCTCAAGAGGCAGACACATCAGATGATGGAGCAGTTCCTTAGGCAGGGATTTCTATGCCCTGATCCACCAGCCCCTCCACCATTCTGAGTGTCTTTTAGGTGTTATTTTTCATTTCTTTTATAGGATTTCTTTTTGTTAATGCTTTTAGTTATTTTGCTGATTTTATTATAGGATTTCTTTATGATTTTAGTTTATCTTTTTGTTATAGGATTTTCTTTGTTTAGTTAACTTTTTATAGGATTACTTTTAGTAGGATTTTGTTTAGTTTAGTTTATTGTTTGTTTGCTACTGTTATAGCTGTTACAGGACAATTCTGCAGATTTGCGATCGATGGCAACCCAGGTACGATCAAGCGCACACCAGGTGAGATCGATCACAATTTCACAGTCCTGTAGTTTTGCCCTGTTAACAGTATTTACAGTTCATGTTTGATTCTCCATGCTTATATATGTTGTTCCTTTGAGTGTAATGAATTTTATACTTGGTTGCCATGAAATTGCACTCTTAGGGATAACATACTTTTTATATGTTTGTGGGTAGCATTTTGTAAATGCTCACGAGACTTCACTTGTCCTTTAAGGCAGCCTAGGGTTTAAAAGGCTTGTTGCATATGCTAAATGCAATCGTAGATCCCAACGAAACGAGGATGTAGCTAGTTTATTTTTCTTGTGTTTATTAGTCGCTTTGATAGTTTTTTGAGTGTGTGTGTAGAAATAAAAGAAGAAGTGGACATCACAGGGCTGACTTCTTGGACTTCAGGCTTCCTCCCATTAGGTTGTACTATTCTTTCTTTTCACTTACCATTGCTTTTATTTTCTACATTGGGGACAATGTAGGATTTTGGTTTGGGGGTGTGTGAGATAGAAAGACAGTGTTATTATGCCATATTTTGCCATACTTTGTCATATTTGAAAATTCTGAAAATTTCAAATTTGGTTGAGATTATCACTTTAGGAATCACTTTGTGACTAGATGGTTGTGTCTATTTTCATTAGGAAAAGATTCTAAGACACATAGGTATTTAGAGTTGAAATTTAGTTTTATCCTGTGATAATACCCTACATTTGCTTGCATGACCACACTTGCACCAGAAACATGGATTATGAATACATGCGAATGTAGTTTTAGATAACTTCGTGTGCTTTGATTTTGTAAGTTCAAAGAATAGATTGCTCTTGCTCTTGTGATATATATATATATATATATATATATATATCTTATAAAAAAAAAGAAAAAAAATCAGCCATGTTTATAATTCACTAAGTAACCGGGCCTCTTTGCCTCATACAGCATTGAGTGTTCGCATAAAAAGGTGGAAACTTTATGTTGGTTGATAAAAGAAAAACATTTTAAGCATGTAGTGACTAGTTTAGCTTGGTAGCCTATTGGACTTGAGTAATTTGATCATTTGGGGTGTTTGTCACCTAATGACCTGAACCAACTGGTATGCGATCATTGATTGAGAGCTTGCGAAAGGGTTCCTTAGGCAGCTGAATGAGAGCTAGACATTGCACATGTCACGTGTATTGTATAAAAAACATAGAAAAATAATTAAAAATAATGAGAGCATGAGTAGTCTATTTTGGGAACTTATTTAATCTTTGCATATTTAGTTTGACATGACTATTTAGTATTTATTTCATGATTTGTGATTCTCACTTTCACTTGCATGTATTAAATTGTTTGGGTATGGGTATTTGAATATGATATGATTAATGTTTAGCTTTGGATATATTGTGGAATCTAAGAATCAATTCTTAGGGATTTCGATTCAATTCATTAAGTTATCTTCTGATTTCCTAGTTGCTGACATATGATGGATGAGTTTTTAAAAGGGGCATTAGTTTAATTCTTTCTTTGCTCGAGGACTAGCAAAGTGTAGGTTCGGGGGTGTGATAAGTGCGTAACACTTGCATTCTTAGGCTTATTACTGCTACTTGTTAGTCTTAGAGATATGTTAATGTGAATTAATTAATGCATTTATACTATTTTGTGGGTCTGAAGATGATAAGGGAGATATGGCCCAAATCAAGTAAATAAAGCTTCAAATTGGATCAAGATTCAAGGCTCGTTAGAGGGGATGATTAAGGCTCAAACTCAAGCCCAAACACACCTTGAAGATGGAGGAAAAAGCCCACGGAGAAAGCCCAAGTGAAGCCCAAAAGATCAAGTTCAAGTGCTGCCCAGAAAAGCCCAAACTGATCTACGCGATCGATCGCAGACAGTATGATCGATCGCAGTGCGATTGACTGCAGGGACGGTGCGATCGAGCGCATGCGGAAATATAGTAGCAGTTTCGTGTCTGTTCAGTAGTTGGGTCTGTTTGTGATTTGTCTTCCGTTTCTTTTAGATAATTATTAGATTAAAAAACATGTATTATAAGAATACTAGTAGGTTGTAGAGATAATTATGAATCAATTTAGAGGTTGAATTGGATTAGAATTTGTGTTCTTCGTGTTCTTCGTGTATTCTTGCTGTGTTCGTGTTGGGGGCGTATGCTGATCGTGGAGATGAACTTCTACATCCTTGTTGAAGATCAGCCATCCATGAGTAGCTAAACTCCCTTGTGGAGTGTTGATGTAAACTCTAACCTTATTGTTTATGGGTTAATTTCATGGTTTTTAGGCTTTTTAATTCACTGTTGATAATTGCATAGTTTGAGTACTGTTTTGAATCAGTAAATTAATGCTTATACTCAAATCTAATAGAATGATTGGCCATTAGTTTTGTTAGGATTGAACCCAAATTGTTTCTATTTTCTGTGATTATAGGAGTACTAACTGTGCAATAGTGCCTAATGACATGATGATTATGATAGGATTTGATAGGCCATGCCTAGGGAAGACGGGTTGCACTACAAATAGATTAGTTAGTGTAGGTAGACAATCCGTGCCAACCGAAGATGGGTTATACTTATCCCATGTGACAATGTAAATCAGGCCAAAGAATTTGATAGCTTATGCCTAGAGAAATCGAAGATAGGCTATGCTTATTCTTAGTATGATACCTTTTTGGGACGTTGTGTGTGCTTGTAGCCACACAAGTCTGCTTTTCAGATAGTGAATTAATGCCTAAGAATTCATGAGATTACCATATTCAAAAGGGTTAGAGGGATCATCAATACTCTACGCTTTTCTCTTATTGATTTAATCTTTTTACCTTAGTTTAATTAATTTTTAGAATGGATCACAAAATTCCTTTTCTTTGTCTAATTAAATTTATTTAGAATTAATCTGGTAGTTTTACAATCAAAACCCATTAGTCTTCGAGGTTCGACAACCTCAAAATAGCCCAATCCTACAAGGATTCGTCATATTGTGAGTGGTTATTATTGCACACATCAGTCTCCTATGTTCACAAGTTTATAGGTTCTCGTCCTAGGTTTTCACTACGACCTAAGTGTCACGACCGAAGCTTAAGAAAATTCTTGTAAGAACCTATATGTTCGAACCACGACTCTCACCCCAATCGGAATCAGGAGTGGTAATCATTATCAAACCAAAATATACAGAAATTCAATAAACTTCTAAAAAAATCTAATTTACTAAAAAATAAGTAAATTATATCCTATCTATTACATCCGTAACAATGAATAAAATTTGTAGCGAAAAGAAAATAATAATGTCCTATTTCAAGAAAAAATAAAAATCCTTAACCCTATACATAATATATGATCTAAGAAATAAAACGGTAAATCCGCTAGCAAAAATGCACGTAAAAATCAATCCACGTTTTGACTAGTTCCAGCAATTTCACAAAAAATGTATCCATCTTGCTCTCCAATATCATTAAATTCCTCATCTAAATTACCTGAAATGTTTCTCATAAGATGTCAGCTATACTTAGCTCCGTAAGTGAAGTCAACATCCTTAACAAGAGATAGGGTCCATACCAATATGCAAAGATTTGACATAAAAATAGTAGTTAATCATGGTAAATATGCAAAATATGAAATTCATGATCAGATTATTAATGTATGAATGCATGCTCGTGCAACAAGACATATTGATCACCAAGTGTGATCCATCCAAAATATCATGCTGTGCAATTATGCATGTTGTTTAGAATTCGAATTATGTATGTCCCACACTAGACCAATCAATTACTTAGCAAGACGTCTTCTCGATCGTCCCCCCCATACAGGGCCACTCTCAGTAAGATATTTCATATGCGCATTATAGTTTTGATGGGCTTCTACAAAAAAAGAGCACAATTCCCCCACTTATTTGTGGTCTAGGAAATGCAAAATTCCAAGGTGTCACATAATTAGGACTAACCTCAGTGAGCATTACATAAAGCGAATGCCAATAGAATTTCACTCGGCGTCTGTTACGTATAATAATACGCTATCGAGATGATAAAAACTGGGGTGTATTGGGGTAGTAAAATCCCTCAACCAATAATATTAGTCCATCCGGGACTTCCTCATCTAATCATGATGCCCAAATCACAATCCACTCAGATTAACTCAGAAACTTCATCATAAGTGAAGTCTGATGGTAGATCTAGTATATGACTAGAATATGGTCATTAACTCAATTTGGATATGTGGTGCAATGTGAGGTGTTTGTGCACATTAACTAATCATACAACAAGTGTACATATGTGAAGTAAGTCTAAATACCATATATGAGGCTTAAGGCATGATTCCAATCATTATAATATCCAAATCCATCAATAATGTATGATGTATCAAAATGAATAATTCCAACAATCAATCAACCTTATACTAATATCATGTAACCATCAAAATTAATAAACAATTCATTACAATCCATCATACTAATATCATGTAACCATCAAAATTAATAAACAATTCATTACAATCCATCAACACTCCATTATAACACAAAATCATGGAAAACACACCAACCTGGGCTGACCGGTAGGCTAGTCGGCACGCTGGCTGGCCATCCGGTAGCTTAGACAGGGGCCAAAACAATCAGGTGCAGGGTCTAATGCTGGCTGGCACACCGGCTGGCCATCTAGCAGCCTAGACAGAAGGTGGGTCATTCGAAGGATTCATAGGGTAGCCACCGGTAGGCTGGCCAGCACACCGGCTGGCCGTCCGGCAGGTTAAGCAAGGGCTTGTTTTCAAAGTCTCAGGCACACTTAGCCATCAGTAGGCTAACCGGCACGCCGGTTGGCCATCCGGTAGGCTAGATAGAAGGTCACAAAGTCACATAGGGTAACCGATAGGGTTCCAGCAGGCTACTGGCATGCCGGTAGGTCTACTGGACCCATCTAGGTGAACTGGCGGACTAACCGGCAAATCGACCGGTCGCCGGTTTGGCCAGAAATAGAGTTTAAGCCCGATTTTTATATTTTATCACACAATTAGCAATTATCATCAACATAAACTCATAATTAATTTGTATTCCGAAACTAACATAATCAAATTCACAATCAAAATCAAAGCTTACCATGCTTGGAAGATTAATGTTATAATATTAAAGTTTTTATGAAGAACAATGTTTTCTTTGAATTGAATTCAATGCGGTATATCATATTCCATGAATATGGCATATCACCTAATTCAAATCAATGATGTAAACGAAATTGAAGTTACTAACCTTGCTTAACGCACGATTCCTTCTTCTTCTTCAATCCCGTTCAAGTTTGAACAGCTTCTTCTTCTTCCTTAGCTTTAGTTCTCAACCCAGATTTTAGTTCAATAGTTTGGACAATCAAACCAGGGTAAGTTAAACTTAGTTTAGGATATTTCTCTAATCCCAACCCTTGAATTTTGGTTAATTAATCTAGACCTTTGATTAAGGAAAGTAGCAGTCCTAATACAACTCAAACATTATCTTAGTCCTATCCTTTTTAGATTAGGATTTATCTTTCTTATCCTTGTTTAATTCTAAGTGTTCTTGTCTTTTAATCTTGGCCTTTAATTATATTTAATTATTCCTGCGAAATATCAGCCATTAGTTTAACTTTGAGATTATGATTGTGTGATGCACTGTAGATAGTCTATTGTGCTCCCACCAATCACAATTGGTCGAAGTCAACTAATTAGCTTATAATAAAAATTTTAAATTAGTCCCTATTTTCTAACTAATTACCAATAAACCGTATTACTAATTGCACTAAACTCCCCTAAACGAGTTGGGTTATTAGACTCTATCCTCCTTAAGACAATTTCGTCCTCGAAATTCGCTTACGTTACTCAAATAGTTGCGGATACTTTTTCCAAACGTCGGCTTCAAGTTCCCAAGTAGCTTATGATGTTCCATGATTGCTCCAAAGAAATTTCACTAATGGTATCACCTTGCTTCGCAGGACTTGCTCCTTATGGTCTAGAATCTGTATCGGATATTCCTCGTACGTAGCACCCTCCATCACTGTCACTGTCTCCCAATCAATAACACTGGTTGCATCCGGGTGACACTTTCTTAACATTGAGACGTGGAATACGTTGTGTACTTGGTCCAAGCTAGACGAAAGTTACATCTTGTAAGCCACTTCTCCTATCCGTTCAGATATCTCAAAGGGTCCATGAACCTTGGTGATAGTTTACCCTTCTTCCTGAATCGGAATACTCCTTTGGTTGGTAAAACCTTAAGGAATATCCAATCTCCTACCATAAACTCCAAATCTCTTCTTCTTACATCAGCATACTTTTTCTGATGGTGTTGTGCCACTAGAAGTTTCTCCCGTATCATCTTAATCTTCTCAGTTGTTTCAGCGATGATTTCTGGTCCTAAGGTAACATGTTTATTGTCTTCATTCCAGCACAAAGGGGATCTGCAAGGTCGTCCGTACAAGGCTTCAAACGGTGCCATACCAATAAAAGATTGGTAGCTGTTGTTGAATGAGAATTCCAAAAGTGACAAGTGGTCTTCCCAACTCCCTTTAAAGTCCAAAATACTTGCTTGGAGTAGGTCTTCTAGAACTTGGTTAACACGCTCCATTTGTCCGTCCGTTTGAGGGTGAAATGCAGTGCTGAAATTCAATTGTGTTCCCAATGCCATGTGTAAACTTTTCCAAAACTTTGATGTAAATTGTGCTCCTCGGTCTGATAATCTCGTCACTGGTACTCCATGATGTCTGATTATCTCTTTCACACAGATCCTCGCCAATTCATCGGTGTTCATCGTGGTCTTTGCTGTGATGAAGTGTGCAGATTTGGTCAATCTGTCCACAATTACCCAAACCATATCGTGGTTGTTGCGGGTCTTAGGTAATCCCGTAGTGAAATCCATCGAGATGTGCTCCCGTTTCCATTCTCTAATAGGTAAAGGTTGTAATAACCCTACTGGTCTTTGGTGTTCAGCCCTCACTTGTTGGCATGTGACACACTTAGTCAGAAATTCCTCAATCTCCTTTTTCATTCTTCTCCACCAATACAGCCTCCTTAAGTCGTGGTACATTTTCGTCCTTCCTGGATGAATTGAATAGCGTGAATGGTGCGTTTCTTCCAGAATTTCTTCCTTAATGTCCTTGTTGTCTGGCACACATAATCGTCCCTTGTACTTAATGGTTCCATCCTCTTCCTTGGTCCAATCCGTGCTTTCGGCATCGTTGGCTAACTCTTGTATCCAATTCTCCTTGGCTTGGAGTTCCACAATTCTGGTCTTCAAAGTAGGCTTAATGAGGATGTTGTACGTGTTCACACCCTTCTCCTCTTCCTTAATCTCCACATTCATCTTAGTGAGTGCTTCATACATGAGCTGCTCTTGAACCATCATAAGTGGAACCATGCTATGCGGTTTTCGACTTGGCTCGTCCGCCACTACATTCACTTTGCCGGGATGATACCACAACGAGAAGTCGTAATCATTTATGAGTTCCATCCATCTTCTTTGTCACATATTCAAGTCCTTTTGGGAGAAAAGGTACTGCAGGCCCTTGTGGTCTGAAAAGATTTCATAAGTCTCGCCATAAAGATGATGACTCCATGATTTCAACGCGAAAACTACAACTGGGAGTTCCAAGTTGTGTGTGGGGTAATTCCTCTCATGTGGCTTGAACTATCTTGAGGCATACGCAATCACTCTTCCATCTTGCATTAGGACACACCCTAATCCTAACAATGATGCATCCGCATAGATGATGAATTTCTCACCACTAACAAGAATGGCTAGAACAGGTGCTGAAGTAAGCATCTCCTTGAGTTCTGAAAATGCTTGTTGACATGACCGTTCCATTCGAACTTAGCCTCCTTTCTTGTGAGCTTCGTCAATGGTGTAGCAATATGAGAAAAACCTTCAATGAACCATCAGTAGTATCCGGCTAGTCCAAGGAAACTTCTAACTTCTGAAACATTCTTGGGCTGTTCCCAATCATGCACGGCCTTCACTTTTTCCAAATCCGCTGTAATCCCATCCTTAGACACCACGTGTCCTAGGAATTTAACCTCCTCTCTCCATAATTCACACTTACAGAATTTGGCAAACAACCTGTGATCTTCCAAAGTCTGTAAGGTGAGTTTTAGATGCTCCTTATGTTCCTCCTTTGTTTGAGAGTAAACCAAGATATCGTCCACGAACACAACCACAAAATTGTCGAGGTAGGGTCTAAAATTCCGTTGCATCATGTCCATGAATGTTGCTGGTGCGTTGGTTAAACCAAACGGCATGACAACGAATCGCCATATCTAGTCCGGAATGCTGTTTTCGAAATGTCCTCCTCCTGGATCAATAGCTAATGGTACCCGGTTATGAGGTCTATCTTTGAAAAGTACTTAGCTCCCTTCAGTTGATAAAAGAAATCCTCGATACGTGGCAGTGGATACTTGATCTTCACCACTACTTGGTTCAACTTTCGGTAATCGATGCGCAGTCGTAGAGATCCATCCTTCTTTTTCACAAACAGTATGGGTGATTCCCATGGAGATGAGCTTGGTCTGATGAACTTTAAGGCAAGTAGATTGTCCAGCTGACTTCTTAACTCCTTCAATTCAGTTGGTTCCATACGATAGGTCGGTTATGCAATAGGGTTCGCTCCAGCTGACAAGTTTGTACAAAATTCTACTTCTCTCTTGGGAGGCAATCCCTGAATGTCTTGGAAAATACTTCCAAATTGACACACAATGGGGATTTGTTACCAATCTCTTACCTCATCTATAGACCACAAATCCAAACATGCCAAGTGAATTGACATCCCAGATTTGGATCTAAATACCCTTACAAGTAAACCCTTAGGTGTTTTAAAGTGAATTACTTGGTTATGGCAGTCTATTTGCACTTGATATGCATTTAGCCAATCCATACCCAATATTACATCAAAGTTAGCCATATCCAACACAATTAGGTCAAATGGTATAGTGATCCCACCCACAGTTAGTAGACAAGACTCACATACCTTCCCTAAGTGTGCTGTTCCACCAACCGGGTTGGTCACAACAAGACTCTTCTCTAACTCTTTCAAAGGTAAATCAAGACAATTTACAAGTGAAAGGGCTATGAAAGAGTGTGACGCTCCCGTATTGAAAAGAACCTTGGCAATGATATGAAATACATGGATAGTACCTTCCATAACTTCATTCAGTTGTGACTCTAAGGCAAAAACCTTGCCCGGCTGAGTCGGTTGCTACTGTAGGGCTCCATTCTTAGCTCCTTTCGGCTGAGCTTGCTGTTGTACAGGTCTAGGGTTTTGTTGGTAGTGTGGTCTTGAAAAAAATTGCTACTGCTGTTGGGGTTCTTAGGTAGTTGACAGTCCTTGATATGGTGTCCCAATCGTCCACAATTGAAGCATCTAATGATCGGGATATGAAGTGCTGGTCGGTCCTTGTGTTCTTTGCCGCTTTTGAGCATCCGTTAGGTTGCTTAAGAATTTCTAGGTCTGAGGGTGTTCTTCGCCCTTTGATCTTGTGCCTTCCGATATTCCATAATGTCCTTCTTAACCTTTCTTTCACAGTCTACCACTTGATGATACTTCGTGAATTCCCTTACGATCAATTGACATTTAATGCTTGGTTTTAGTCCACTTTCAAGTCTGAAGGCTTTCTTCTCTTCGTCATCAACTACATAAGTCCCGAATTGTGATAACTTAGTAAACTTAGCCGCATATTCTGGTACGGTCATGCTCCCTTGTTCCAATTTCATAAATTCTAGTTTCTTCTCTCTTCTTACAGTCCTCGGGAAGTACACCAAATAAAACCTTACCTTGAAATCCTCCCGTGTGTACACATAAGCGATTTCCAAGGAAGATTTCCACCAACGTCTCGCCTTCTTTCAAGAATAAAGGCAGCAAATCGTCTCCGTGTCTTTTATCTCCATGACATCAAAGATATGCTCCATCGAATCGATCCAAGCCTGTGCCTCCATCAGATCAATCGTGCCCTTGAAGACATTTGGTCCCAACTTCTTAAATTTCTCAATGTTCTTAATATTCTTCTGAGAATCAGTTTACTAGTATTGGTATGCCGCTTGTGCTTGTGCTGTGGCTTGGGCTTCCACTTGTGCTTAGGCTTGCTCTTGAGCTTGAGCTTGTTGTGACTGCATCATGTCGGCCAGTTGCCCCATGGCT
>JAUPMG010126777.1:0-11600 GCA_031762675.1 Pachysandra terminalis | reverse complement strand
GACCAAATCCATGGTCTTAAGGCATAAGAAGTGCAAGTGATAGGGTGCACATTAACTAAGCATGCAACTGATGTGTAATAAGCCTATCTAGTATGCTGGACATGTTAAAAACACATAAAAGCGATTATATCAAAATATCATGTTTCAACCAGTATGCAAAATAGTCCAAATAAGGTACGAGTATCTGAAATATGTACAATTAAGCATAACTAACATCATAATTGGTCTAATGAGATCAAAATACAAATGTTCACAAAATTATAATCAATTTGGATCAACTTGGCTAATTTCAGCGCGCCTTGGGGTCACTGGTGTGCTTTCGGCATGTGCTCGACGCGTTTTTCTGCGCACCAAGTGGTCGCCGAGGATTCCCTTATGAAATTTCCGGGTTTTTGGGTTTGGGTCCCAAAACTTGGCTCGACGCATTCTCGGCTCGCCAAGCATCTGCTCGGTGTGTTTTCCAAGGGCTTAAAAATCCATCTGTTACGCTCGGCGTGCTCACGGCTCACCGAGTATGGCCTCGGTGTGAAATCTAGGGACTGGAAATCAGTAAAAGGGCGCTCGGCGCGTTCTCGGCTCACCGAGGACTCTTCTGGGTTGATTCGGCATGTGCGTGGCTCGTCGAATACTCGCCGAACGGCAGGTTCTGGGTAGTTTTTTTTTCTAGAATTTGCATCTTTCTACAATGCTTATCGATTTTCTTCCTTAAGTAACCTTCCCTAATATTAAATTCCGAACAAAACCCAATAAAAATACTTAGAAAAACATAAGTAATTAATTAGTAAGTTATTAATTTTGAAAACTTTGAAAACTAATATAAATTTTGAAACTTTACTTCTACTACTGAAAAACAAACTTAAACTCTACTTAAACTATTAAACAAGTTAAATTCAAAAACTTACCTTGATGTTGTTGAGTTAGAGTAAAGAATTCACCTCTGCTCTTATTCTTCCTCTTCTCCTTAGCTCCAAGGAATTATTGTGATTTTTGAAATACACCAAGAACACTTATTTATAGTAATTTAGCAAACTTCCTAGTTCTATTAGGATTAGAAGTTGAGTTTAATCATGTCCCTTTATTGGGATGTATTAGTTTCTTAACCATTAGATCAGTTTCCTAGCTCTCCTAGTTCAACTTAAATTCTAGTGTGTTTCTAAGTCCTATGTGATAAAAGAAGCTTCTATTAGTGTCTTTTAATCTAAGCCATTGGTTTGAGTGTAAAATCTACTGCAAGATATAAACCATCATTATATCTTAAGAGGTTATGATTGTGTGTGTTGCACTTAGTTTCCTAATTGTCCAACCAACCAATTACAATCAGTCAAAAGTCAAATAATATGGCTACTTCTTAAAATTTTAAATTAACCCCTAAATTTCTGATAATTACACCTAAGTCCTAGATTTAGTTTGGGTTATTACAGTATATATAATGTTGGTGATGTCTAATTACCTTTAAAGTATATGAGTATAATTGTCAACATGATAATATTATCATATTAAAAGTACTTTACAAGTTATTTTTGCCAAACAACCGCAATATAGCTAAAAACACTTATTGACTAAGAAACGCTTTTTTAGTGTATGTTTACCAAACGTCATCTATTCTTCTAAAGCAGTTCTCATGAAGCGCTTCATAAGAATCAATTTAAAGGAATCACTTCTCCTTCCAAGAAGCAATGCCAAACATGCCCTAACTAGATTATAAGGGGCGTATTTGCACTGCTTCTTCGGTCCCTAGAAGTGATTCCTGAGTCCAAAAGCGCTTCAAATAAATAAATAAGCGTTTGGCAAACCCAAGTGAAACGCAATTTTTTGAATTTATTATTTTCTACTTCTAAATCATATTTGCGGGAATCAATTTGTGGTTTTAATGAAATAAGTTTTATGGTTTTATATACCCCTTTAAAGTTTTAAAAATACCTATTTTACCCATGTTATCTTCACGAACAAAACTCGTACTGAATATAGATTTCCTACTCTACACAAACTTCTCACAAATCTGACTAGGAAGTGCTTTTTCAATAGGTGTTTATTGTTTATCAAACATCTTTTATTCTTTTGAAGTAATTCTTATAAAGCGCTACATAAGAATCAATTTTAATGGAATTGCTTCCCCTTCCAAAAAGCAATGCCAAACACGCCTGTAGTTTTTTCTCCTCTTTTTTTTCCGTCTTTTGTTAAGAAATTTGTGGTTGCCAATGTGAAATGAACTGTTTATGGGTGCACCTCCAAAGTCATCTATAAGTGTCCGATGTTTACTATAGCATCAATCACATAATTGTCACATTACCTATCAATCTAAAAACTCTAAACCATAATAAACCCTAAACCTTATCCCACCTTAACTAGAATAGCCGGTTGCCAGTTTCATGGCATGATGTGGCTCATGCTGGGTTGACATTGCTACAAGAATCACCGTCGATTTTCTTTTGCTAATGTAGTTGCAATGACATAAGCAGAGGCAGAGCTAGGGGCGAGCAGGGTTGTGAGCCCTTAAAAAAAGTTTCAACCTCTGGTAAAGGGGTCTCCATTTTGAATTTTTAAAAAAAAATTATTTCATTGGTGCCCCCTCCGCCCAAATTAAATTATTTCTTTTTTTTTTTTGGTGGGTCACACTTGTTGGTGGCCAGACCACTCCTCTATAGGAAAGACACACAAAACCTTCTTTTTCAGGAGTAAAGGTGAAGGCGGGAGAATCGATCCCAGGCCTTAGGTACGACATTTACAGCTAAGTCAAGCGGCACCTTCAAATTATTACTTCTTAAGACTATAAAAAATAAAATTCTTATTAACCCTCAAAATATTTTTAGCTTTAAATTTATTCTTGTGTTAATAAACTCTCTCTTCTTTTTTTTTTTTTTTTGGTAATGATGTTAATAAACTCTCTCAACTACTGCCAAAAAAATCAAAGTTTGATTTCGATTTCTTCCTTTATCTCTATAAATTTCTCTCAATCTTAATTAATATAACCAAGTTTAATTTCAATTTCTCCCACGCTCATAATTTTTTATATAGAATAGCAATGTTGCTCGTTTTACTAGAGAGAAAAAAAATTGATATGATTGTTGGTGAGTGTCATCTCACATTATAATGATAAAGTTTTTGGTATATTAGATTCAAAAAATAATTCTATAATTGAGAATTAAAAAATAATACTTAAAATTTGTACCATTAAAACTTATGATATGTGTGTTTGTGTGTATATATATAATATTGATCCGAATGATCGCATTTGTTAAATCGCCTTCCAAAAAATTCTGACTCTGGCCTTGGACATAAGCGTCAGTCGCCAGGTACGGTGCTTCACCATGTAGAACTTCACTCCCGAGTATGGGTATAAGCTTAATATTGATGAAAACTTTCCAGGCAATGTTGGTAAGATCTGCTTCATTGCATTTAGGTGAGGGAGACAAATATTAGAATTATCTAGTATTGGTGATCCGTCGATCTAATTATTCCCATTGGATATGCAGCATAATCTTTATGCACGATAGCCAGTTTATAAGATACACTCGTAGGCCTTATATCATTCATAAAGCAGTTTACAAGCTCCTCGACCCACTACTTCACGAGTATGAACGCCGAACGACGTTCATACTTTGATTGGATTACGTCAGTAGTATTGATGATCTCTTGGCCTGGTCAATGATCTCCAAGCGTCCTTATCCTATCCAAAGGGACATTCAAGTCACAACAAGCCATGATGGTGTTCTATAAACTACATTGTCGAAGTTGACATTGTAGCGCCTCAATACCCAGCACTTGATTGCACCATTCGTACCAACCAGTACAATGGCCGGGATGAGACTTAAAATGCAATATGCTAGGTGGGAAACTGCATGCTTGAAAGTTAAGACGTGGAATAAAATTCAAGGGAGGAGGAACACAATTATCGGCCTAGACATGCTACCTTATTTGGTGGGCATCGTGAAATATCCACAACACGGGGTATTCGATGCCAAAACATGTCCTTCAATAACTAGTCCTTAGACCAATCTGAAGAAGGCAACGGAGGAACACTCTCGTCAGAATGTTTGAGTTCAGATGGGTGAGAAACGTCTTTCTTCATCATATAAAAAAATCTTGAAATCACAAAACTACTGGAGAAGAGGATTCGCTAAAGCCAGAAGTAAAGAGCTATATTAAAGAGAGAAAATGTCAAGAAAACGAGGGAGGGGGGGGGGCGGAACCACCCGTGGTATATATAGTGACAAAGGAAGCTGATGGGACGTGTTGATGTCCAAAACCCCACAAGCGAAAACACGTGGGACATCCCCGAACTTGAACAACCAAGTGTGCCATAAACCATTCGTCAAAGTTAAAATGAAAACATCAATATCTCGAGAGATGATTGTCGTTGTCAAGAGGACTGAAATGTAGATAGTAATAGTGGCATAAACAGGTGGCACGTTGTTAGTGCAACGCTTCGCATGATGACCAAACATGTCGACAAAGCGTACCTATGGTGATAACCCCGAAAATGTTAGCCATAAGTAAAGGGTACCCATGGTGATGCCCCAGGCTAGGCTAGCCATGCTGATTAAGCATACCTATAGTGATAGTTCCTAAAGGGTTAGCCATGAGTAAAAGGTCACCCATGACGATGCCCCAGACTAGGCTAGCTATGTTGATTAAGCGTATCTATGGTGATAACCCCGAAAGGGTTAGCCATGAGTAAAAGGGTACCCATGACAACGCCCCAGGCTAGGCTAACCATGGTGATTAAGTGAATCTATGGTGATAACCCAGAAAGGGTTAGCCATGACCAAAAGGGTACCCATGGCGAAGTCCCAAAATTGGCTAGCCATGTTGACAAAGTGTACTTATGGTGATAACCCGAAAGGGTTAGCCATAAGCAAAAGGGTACCCATGGCGATGCCCCAGACTAGGATGCCCATGTTGACAAAGTATACCTATGATTATAACCTCGAAAGGATTAGCCATGAGTAAAAGGATACCCATGGTAACGCCACAGATTAGGCTAACCGTGATGGCAAAGCGTACCCGTGGTGCTAACCCTAAAAGGATTAACCAGGAGCAAAAAAGTACCCATGACAATGCCCCAAACTAGGCTAACCATGTTGTCGAGATACCTTGACGAGGCATTTTAACTACCGAACGACACGATATGTTCATGGCAGCGTCCTAAACTGGATAAGTTGTGGCCACACAAAATATTTGTGAGAGAAATAATACCCAAACAAGGGTAAAGAATAATAAGATCGCTTGATCCTATCATCAAATATCCATACAAACGTCATATCAATCATCTATCTTAGATCTCGCACCCGCTAGGGAGACAAAATTTGGCGAGTATGCACTAGAAGGTTAGACAACCTTCACCAAATGCCAAAGGAGGGACATGGGACTGAAAAGCTTCACGCTTAGGCTACACAAGCAGGGGGACTTTGGAGAATCAAGGCTAGAAGGGGCATGGGACTCGCCAACCTTAAGTCGTATTATGTATTACATTGGTTGTCGCACTTAGGCAGTGATAGTGGGTGTAATTCTTTATCATGTTTTATGATTGGTCCACCTAAGAGATGGAAGTAATAATAACTGATTACTCCCGGATTAACATTAAAACACTGTTGAAAACGGTCTTACCGATTTTCAACTAGTATTATCTTTCATACATTTGCTACAAATAGCAACACATTTTTCGAGAAAACAGGACGGATAACCGATACTTGAGGTCATTAAAACGTTGATTCTTATGTGTGTTCATGAAACTCTGAGATCTAAATCACCATCCTCTTTCATTTACTTTTACTAATCACATGCTAACGGTTTTGATTATGCCTTTCTTGTTCCATTGAAGACAAGGTACGGTTGATCATCAACTTAGGCTTCTGTCGAATTAGCCACATCACTGTTGGCGACTTTCACAAACGAACCCTTTACAAATAGAAACCATAAACTCAAACCAACCCAACCTCAATTGCAGTTTCGGTTCAGTTTGGGTCAAATTAATACAATTGTTTTTAGAATTATGTTATATTATACTATATATATAAATATATATAAATGTGTGTGTGTGAGTATCATATATAATATAGATATATCTCATATAATACATTTATATAGGTTGTAATTCAGTTGAAATCGATTAAGTTTGGTTCGATTTAGAATTATATATACTAGAGTTCGTGTTTTTGTTTTGTTAGGTTTAATTGAGGCTTCAATCCAAAACCAAAAAGATTTAATTCAGTTTTATAATTTCAAAACAAAAAACCGAACCAAATATCTAGAAACCCAATCCAAATTGAATCGAAGTCGGTTTGAATCAGTTCGTTTTTTGGGTCTAAACGACCCAAATTGCAGCCCTAGTCATTTTTTGTTTTTGTTATTGTAAAGGGTGTTTTTGTGAGAGTGTCACAAACAGTAGTAGTTACCGACTGACGGAAGCTTAAGTCGATTATCAACCGTACCCCGTCTTTAGAAGAATTAAGAGGTTAAGACAAAAAGAATCGTTGAGCACAAATCGGGTCAAATAACAAGGAATTAGGAGCCCGGGTGTTAGAAGTTCGTGAGCACACTTTCAGAGCTATATCAAAGCTTTAGTCCGTTCTCCAAAATTTATAACCCGTTTTTTGGGAAATGAGCTGCTATTTCTAGTGGCCAAGATAAGGATAATAGAAGTTAGAAATCCGTTAGGCGGTTATAGATGTAGTTGATACCACTTCACTCTTGAAACCTGTTGGGAACCTGTGGAGATTATCCAGTCTTGGTACTTTCGAGGTTTTTAAACCTTAGTACCTTCGAGACTTTTTGTCTCAGTGCTCTCGAGGTTTTTCAACCTTAGCACTATCGAGATGGTTCGTCTAGGTGCTCTCGAGGTATTTGTACCTTAGTACTTTCGACTAGTTTTGTCTAGGCGTTCTCGAGGTATTTGTACCGTAACACTTTCGACGAGTTGATGTCTAGGTGCTCTCGAGGTATTTGTACCTTAGCACTTTCGACTAGTTGTGTCTAGGCGTTCTCGAGGAATTTGTACCTTAACGCTTTCGACGAGTTGGTGTCTAGGTACTCTTGAGGTATTTGTACCTTAACACTTTCGACTAGTTGTGTCTAGCATTCTCGAGGTATTTGTACCTTAACGCTTTCGACGAGTTGGTGTCTACGTGCTCTCGAGGTATTTGTTCCTTTGCACTTTCGACTAGTTGTGTCTAGGCGTTCTCGAGGTATTTGTACCTTAATGCTTTCGACGAGTTGGTGTCTAGGTGCTCTCGAGGTATTTGTACCTTAGCACTTTCGACTAGTTGTGTCTAGGCGTTCTCGAGGTATTTGTACCTTAACGCTTTCGACGAGTTGGTGTCTTGGTGCTCTCGAGGTATTTGTACCTTATCACTTTCGACTAGTTGATGTATTGGTGTCGATGGAGTTCTTGATCTAGGTGTCCTGAATATTGGACGTTCCATCTTGATTGTTTGGGTGAGTTTCCAGCTTGGACATTAGGCAACGTTGAACTTGCAGCCTGATCGTTAGGTAATGTTGGACATGAGATTTGATCATTTGAGAATATTGAACATTCCAGCCTGATCGTTTGGTAACGTTGGACCTGAGATTTTATCACTCGATGAACATTCCAACCTGATCGTTAGGTAATGTTGGACCTGAGATTTGGTTACTTTAGCATATTGAACATTCCAGCCCGATCGTTAGGTAATGTTGGACCCGAGATTTGATCATTTGAGAACATTGAACATTCCAGCCTGATCGTTAGGTAACTTTGGACTTGAGATTTGATCACTTTAGAATATTGAACATTCCAACCTGATCGTTAGATAACGTTGGACCTGAGATTTAGTTACTTAAGCATACTGAACATTCTAGCCTGATCATTAGGTAACAGTAAGCTTGAGATTCGGTCACTTTGAGCATATTGAACATTCCAGCCTAACCGTTAGGTAATATTGATCTTGTATCTTGTCCGTTTTGGGAAAGTGGGATTTGTAGCTTGGTTATTTTGGGAATATTAAACATTCCAGCTTGGTCGTTTGGTAACGTTGGCTTTGCAACTCGACCATTCAGTTACCTTGGTCTTGCAATTTGATCGTTTGGTAACATTAGTCTTATGACTTGGCTGTTTGGGAGCATGGCCTTCATGGTTCCAAGTGATTTGTGCCATGGAAAGGTGCAAACATACCCATGAGTATTCCACCATCACTTGCCTGCTCTCATAAGTTGATCATGTGCAGTGTTTCCTGAAACAAAGCCTCAGCCAATGTCCTGCTTTCACATTTTAGGTATCTACATTTAAGTCCCCCTGACCACAACTATATACCTCAGTTTATTGCTGTGGGCATGAAGGAGAAAAAAAATTCTTTTTATAAATAAGTAAATAAATAACAAATAAAAATAAAAATCTGTTGCATATATGTATATACAAGTATGGAAGTACAGAACTAATAGCAAGTGAAAGTACCTCATTCTTGTGTTTGGGTGTAAAGGGGGTGACAAGTTTTTCTTTGAAGAGAAAAAAAAGGATAGACGTATTCCCTCTTTCTCTTGCTCAATCCTCCAACCATTGGGTTCCCTTAGCAAAAGTGAGAAGAACTCATAAAGTGGAAGGGCCCAAGAGAGTGACCGTTTTTTTTTTTTTTTTTTTTGACGTGCCACTCAAGCTTCACGTGGATTTGAAGTGCGAAAGAGAGGTGTCGTTATTGCCCCTTCTCATCATAATTTTTTTTTCTGCAAAGTTGAGAGTATTTGTTATCGCCCCTCCTATTCTTCCCAAGTCGCATGAAGAGAACATCCCAATTCAAAGGAATTAGGGAAAGCATTACCCGCGCTCCAGGTGTTCAGTAAATCGTGCAAAAGGACGTTTTGCCCACGCTCCAAACACTTGCTAAGTTGTGTAAAGGGGGCACCTTACCCACGCTCCAAGCATCTAGTAAGTCGTACAAGAGGGCGCCTTGAGGTGAATTTTTTTTTTCTTTTTCATATGCAGCCTACGGGCGTTGTTGATTATGAGTTTTTTTTTTCAATTTGTTGCCCCCTTTTTGGTTTTTGATAGGTAACATTCGTTCACGATGGGTAAGAAGGCGTCGATCTCCTCAAAGCCTCCAAAGCGTCCCAGCGAGAAGGAAACTTCTGGTCCTTCAAAACGTCTTAGTGAGAAGGAATCGTCTAGTGCTTCAAAACATCCCAACGATAAGGAACCATCCGGATTTTCAAAACGTTCTAGTGAGAAAGAACCATCCGGGCCTTCAACAGATCAGTCACAAAATGCCACCTCGATCGACACCTTATGGAGTTTTGTCCCTCCTCGACCCAAGCAACTAAAGAAGCCGCCGAGTACCATGGCGTGTCTATTCCATCCCACATCAGCTGACGAAGGGGTACCTCCATCTTGTGCTTTAATTTCTCGTATCAATTTTGAGTCTGGTGCTTATGTCCCTTGTGATCACCCCACGGTCGGGTGGACCATATGTCGATCGGGTAATTTTGGAGTCGCCACCATTCATTGGATTCGGGTGTGAATGGTCACCCGGAATTTTAACAATTAATTTAAAAAATAAACCAAATAGGAAGCTTAGGATGGTCTAACCAGATTTGGGTAAGGAGGTTCATTTGAGGGATCGGGAAGGTGTTAGGCACCCGTCCTCTCCCAGTTTAACTGGTTACCCGGTTCAAGATTATTTGCCCAATTTATTAAAATCTAAAAATAAATCACAATTGATAAAAATCTAAAAATGCCTAATATAATGTAAACAAATATCCTAAAATTAATAATAAAATCTAAATTCCTAAAGACTAAGAACAATAAAATTAAACTAACCTAATTCCTTTAAGCTAATGGCATAAATAAAATAAAAATATAACAAAATTAGATTATTAAATACATAAATAGATACAATACACCAAAGGATCCATTGAAAAGCCATTCAATCCATATTATAGCAACCTCCGGCCCGTTCTTCTTTGCTTTGGAACTCTCGGATGTAATTCGGCTTGAGATGATGGCTACAATGATGCTTGGATTCAAATTTGAATGAAAAGAACAAAACCCCGGACCAAACAGGGCCTTGGGATTTAACTTTTTTGATTTGGGGTCTTTGGGTTATTTGACCTTCTTTTGGAGGGTTTGTAAAATTGTTTTTTTTTTTTTGCTGTTTTTTTGTTTACAGAGAGGATGGAGAAGGTGGGGAACAGGGGAACGAGAAGGAAGAAGGAAGAAGGAGAAAGAGGGAGAGAGAAGAATGGGAAGGGGGAAAGAGGGACAGAGAGAGAGAGAAAGAGAGAGAGGGACGAAGGGGGGTTGTTTGGTGCCGTGAACGGGAAGGAGAAACAGGGGGCGCAGGGTGCGCGCGACAGGGCAGCCGGGTGCGGCTGAAACACGGGGTCGTGCTGGGTTGTTTTGGGGCGCAACAGGTGAGCGACAAGGAATGGTGGAGCTATCGGAAAAAAACAGGGAGAGAGGGGAACAGGGGAGCCGTGCGGTGAATGGTGGTGTTGGACGATGGTTGTGATGGTGTTGGACGGTGGCTGTGATGGAGCTCAGTTGCTGTGATGTTTACAGCAGTGGGTGAAGGAGAAACAGGGGAGATGGTTTTGCAGCAAGTAATGGAGGTGTGGGTGTGGTGTTTGAAGCAGGAATGCACAGGAGAGGGAGAACTTGGGAAGACGATTCCTTCATGAGGGAGAGCCGAGCTCTCCCTCCCTTTGTATAGGAGAAAGGAAAATTCTTCCTTCCTTCTCATTTAGCAACTTTTGAAAAATTCTCATTCTTTTAGATACGTCTTCCTTTGAGAGAAACGGATTTGAAATTTAGAAACTCTCTCTTACATTAGATTTAGAAATCTTTCCTCCCTCCCCTTTTTTTTTGTTTTAGGATTTTTAGCTGTTGATCGCAGCAACAGCTGTGATCGTGTTACTATTGCAGTCCAGCAGCTGCTGCGACCTTCCTATATATTTGTATTTTTTTTAGACTTTCTTATTTCTCCCATTTTTTCTCTTTATTAGAAAGTATCCAACATGGTTTCCAAAGTTACTTTTCTTTTGATTTTACCAATTCTCTCTCAAATATTCTCATTGTGTCCATTTTACCCCTCCAAAATCACTTTTATTATTTATTTTATCCAATTGTATTTTTCGTCCTTTTGATAATACCAAAAATAGCCCTTCGACTCCTGAACTCGGAATTTCACGAAATCACAGTCCTTTCAAAGGTGTTTCGATGAGGAATCCAAATTTGATGTCGGAGAAATGTTTTGACCCTCGGAGTTAGATTTTGGCCGAAACGACCAGATTAGGGGCAAAACCGTCATTTTCTCGACGAACTTCAAATTGGCTCAAAATTATACTCATTGTAGAGCATTTTGGCTCAGGAAATCAAATTTGAGGTTGAAAATGGATTTAGGACTGAAATAAATCAGGTGGGGTCTACCAGGGGTATTTTGGTCTTTTCACATGATTTTGGGGTTTTCAGGGAAAATTGACAATGTGTTTTGGGGGTTGTTTAGAGATGATTGGGAGATAGGAAAAGCCAAGCTCAAGCCTCCAGGAGCTGCGAAGATCAAGAGAAAATTGCTCTCGTGCAAATTGGGGTGTCTACAGCTGCCCCTCTTTGTCAGAATCGCAAGCGATGAATGACA
>JAUPMG010126755.1:0-11600 GCA_031762675.1 Pachysandra terminalis | reverse complement strand
TCGAGGGATAGCGAACCTGTATAGGATCTCGCAAGCATCCTACCCTTATTTAAGTGGGCCCTTTCACCCCACGGGTGTAGCAACCCTCCGGAGGCTTTTCTCAAATTCTCCATAGATTTTCACCTCCCGATTCACTTATCATTTTATCTCAGCCTAGCATATTGTGCATTAATGTAGGATCTCAAATGAGGATAGACAACAGAAACTATCCACGCGTCCATACATGCGGATAATCCGATTGCCAACCATCATAAGCTTCCTACGAATTATCACATCACAATAATCATACAATCAGTAATCCAATTCATTTCTAAGTCATAACCATATCTGTCCTAGGGTGGGATGATGGTTACACAACAACATTGGAACACTTAGTTTGACTCCCCGCATGTAGGCTAAATGCCTTCAGGTCAAAACTAACTTCCGGAACTCAATCACAATCCATGGCCAAAGCCCTTCACCATCCACCCAAGGAATCCACAAAATTTCTCTTCATTGCGCAATATTTTAGTTCGTCGGCAGGGTGGTTGGTGGACTTGAGTGAAAACAAAGACAAGGGGTTGTAGAAGAACCAAGGAAAGAGAGAGTTGAAATGAGTGAGAGTCCTAGCAAGGACTCCACACCTCTTAAAACCACACTTAATGGTCCCATTCCTGCAGCATCTCACTTACCAAGGGCACCATTTTCACAAGCACTTCAAAGCACAAATCCATTTGATAAGAAAACCAAGGTTGAGGAAATGATTGACACTTTTAAACAAGTGGAGAGCAATCTTCCCTTTTTGGATGCAATCCAACAAATTCTAACTTATGCCAAATTCTTGAAAGACCTGTGTACCCGTAAGCGAAAGTCTAGGACACATCTCACAAAGAAGGTCTTCTTAACCAAGCAAGTGTGCTCAATCTTGAAGCACACCCTCCCAAATTCAAGGACCCTGGTTCACCTACCATTTCATGCATTATTGGTGACCATTTCATCGATAGGACACTCCTTGACTTAGGGGCGAGTGTAAATCTTTTGCCATAATCGGTGTATGTGAAGTTTGATTTTGGGGGAATTGCAACCCACCACGGTTACTCTTCAACTTGCAGACATATCAGTAAGAGTACCACGTGGAGTCATTGAGGACGTGTTGATTAAAGTAAATAAATTCTATTTTCCCGTGGACTTCCTAGTCCTAGATATGGAATCCACCCCAAATCCTAGACACCAAATCCCTGTGATTCTTGGTCGCCATTTCTTGGCTACAACCAATGCATCCATTAATTGTAGGACCGAAGTGATGAATGTCTCTTTTGGGAATATGAAGGTTCGATTAAATATTTTCAGTACTTCGAATCAACCTTGTGGGGAAAATGAACTACCAGTGCTTTGCTATTGAAACCATTGCTGAATTAGTTGAGGAAGCACCTCCCTCCATCATACCTAAGGATCCATGGAGGCCACACTTCGTCACTTTAACACCAAGGATTCTGACATTGATGCCTCCATTGAGGATGTACACTCTTTGCTTGAATCCGTGTATTACACCCCAGCCCCTCCATGGAAACCTAAGGTAGAACCCCTACCTACCCTTTGTAATACACCTCTCTTGCATTCAGTTGAGTCACCACCCGCCCTTGAGTTAAAGCCTCTTCCGGCTACACTCAAGAATGACAAGCCTAGTAGAGAAACACAAAGGTGAGTGAACCCAAACATGAAGGATGTTCTGAAAGAATAGGTGAAGCTCTTGGATGTGGGTATCATATACCCCATCTCAGATAGAAAGTGGGTGAGCCCCATCCAACTGGTCTCTAAACAATCCGAGCACACCATTTTTGAGAATGTCATGGAGCACGGAGTAATTGAGTTCATTGACTTGATTGACCCCGTATATGTTAATGATTGAGTGCACTTGTTGTACGTCCGGCTGAAGACGTTAAACTTAGCGCTAGATGGGAAGCAACCCATGCATGGTAAATTTTGTTTGTTTTTCTTTGATTTCTTTGCATTTTTTTTAGTTTTACTTTCATAGTTTCCTTGCCAAGTAGTTACAGGAATAAAGTGTATCAAGATTGCCGTAAAGCATAGCCTTCCGTCTTGTGGAGTTCATTGCCATTGCCTGAGTACCGCCTAGCTTGCCATCCATCAGGTTGTATTGTTCTTTTCGTTTCCCTTTTCTTTCATATGCATTGCATGTTTACATTGAGGACAATGTAAAATTCAGGTTTGGAGGTGAGAAAGGAATATGTCATTTGTACATGCATTTGACATTATTGAGCAATTTCGAAATTTATTTGAGAATATCACATTTGGAAACTGGTTTGACTAAATAGATGTGCCTAAAAATCGCATGGAAGCATTATAAAGACACATAGGCATCTAGAGTTAATTTTGATCGTATCTTGTGAAGATAAAGTACTCTTGCTATGCATGATTACACTTGCACTGAAGTATTGATTATGGTTGCATGCGAACGTAATTTTACACAACTTAGTATGCCTTGATTTTGTGAGTTCGAATTTATTGACCGCTCTTGCTCTTGTTAGAACATCATGACTCTCTTCTAATTCTCCTAAGAAAAAAAAAGATATAATAATGTTGTGACTAGTTTGGCTTGGTAACCTAACTGACTTGAGTAATTAGATCCACGGGGTGTTTCATCACCTAATGCCTTGGGCCAACTGGAATGGGAGCGTTGATTGAAAGCTTGCTAAAGGGTCTTTTAGGCAGCTGAATAAGAGCTGAACATTGCATATGTTACCAATATGTATATGTTTATAAATGCGTAGCAAGTCTGGTTCGGTAACCTAGTTGATTCGAGCAATTAGATCCAAGGGATGCCTTGTCATCTAATACCCTGGGCCAACTGGACCGGGATCATTGGTCGAAAGTTTGTTACATGGATCTTCTAGGTGGTTGTATAAGAATCGGGCATTGCACTTGCTACTTGTTGTATTAGAATAAGAGGAGATGAATGAATAAAGT
The DNA here is from genome assembly GCA_031762675.1 of Pachysandra terminalis. Lineage (NCBI taxonomy): Eukaryota > Viridiplantae > Streptophyta > Magnoliopsida > Buxales > Buxaceae > Pachysandra > Pachysandra terminalis. The sequence continues at coordinate 8,633 of JAUPMG010126755.1, read as the reverse complement.
GATAAGAGCATGATTGGTTAGTTTTGAGAGCATATAAAAACGTTGCATACTTTGTTGGTTATGATTGTTTAGCACTGTTTCATAATTAATGCTATCTCACGATCACTTGTGTGTTTAAAGTGCTTGAGTATTTGTATAAGAATCGGATGAGATTGAATTAATTTAGGATGCATCTGGGAGTCAGTAAGGATTGAATCTTTGTGATTTGGGTTAGATGTATTGAGTCGATAATTTGTTTCCTAATTATTGAATGCACTCAATTGATTTCGAAGTTCACTCATGTTGGCAAATGTATGAATGAATGATTATGACTGCATTAGTTTTATTTTGCTTTGCTCATGGACTAGCAAAGTGTAGGTTTGGCGGTGTGATCAGTGCGCAACACTGTCACATTTGAGCGTATTATTCATGATTATTAGTCCTAGAGTGGCGTTTAAATGAATGAATGAATGCATATTTCATAATTGTGCAGGTTTGGGAATGTTCGAGAACATTTAGACTAAGATCGGGTTGGATCAAGCTCAAAAAGAAGAAAATCATAAAAAGCCGACCAAGCCACCAACCGAGCCCGCCAACCAAGCCAGTTCAGCCCAATTCATCATGAATCAAATGTTGATTTGGTTTAAAAAGGTATCTTTAGCATTTTGTTGTTGAAGAAGGGTATCTATGGCATTTTGTTGAAGAAGGGTATTGTTGGCATTCTCTTCAATTAAGGAATAAAGAAACTTGTCTTCAATTAGAAAAGGAATAAAAAATAGCAAGAACTGAATTGGCCCAAGAAGAAAAGGGACTGAATTGGAAGAAAAGAAGATTGGCTAAAAAGGGCAAAGTAAACGAATTGGAAGAAAGAAGGAGAAGCCGAATTGAATAAGAAAATAAAAAAAGGCAAGAGAACCGAATTGGCTTAAAGGAAAGAGGAGGACCGATTTGGAAGAGGGGAGAGGAACCGGATTTTGGGAAGAAAAAAGGGCAGATCGTGAGCTTTAAAAGGCGGAGGCGGTCGTGAGTTTGAGGAGGAGTTTTGGAGGGTGTGTTTTGGAGCAAATCGAGAAAGGAGAGTTTTGGGAGGCGTTCGTGAGCGGGGTAGATCGCCAGTTCAGATAGCAAGTTTTGATTGTGAGGTTGGTATAGAGATGTTCTCACGACGCATGTGGATCGTCATCGCGATCGTCATCGAAACTTCGTCTCCTTCGACATCCATGAGCGGCTAAACATCCTTCTAGGGTTTCAATGAAACCCTAGCCAAATAACTTTGGGGTTTTGTCAATTTAATTTAGAGTTTTTGATATTGTTTGTGTGGATTGCATAATCTAGAGGATTGTTCATAGCAATTGGTTTTATTGATTTAGTTAATTGCTTTGAAAATATATTTCTTTCATTAGAGTATATTTTCCTAGAAATTAATATTCAAACGCTTTTAATTCTTGTAGTTTTGTTGGTGATGATTATGCAATGGTTTTTATTGGAATGTGAAATTAATTGTTAGATAATTCATGCTTAGAGAAGACAAGTTGTTTTACAACCCTAGTTTAGTGTATACAATTTGTGCTAATCGAAGATGAGTTATGCTAGGAATAATCTCCATTATCATTCTTTTGATTGGTAAGACTTGTAGTCAAAATCCAATTAGGTGTACGGACTTATCAGACTCTAGGTCAAATTGATTGCCTATAGTTAGGACGTTAGTAGCCGATTTGAATCCCTAGACTTTCCCTATCGAAACAACTTCTCACTTAATCAATTTTATTTAGCTTTCTTTATTTAGTTAATTCTTAGTTTTAAAGCATCAATCAATCTTGTCTTGAACTAATTAGAAGTTAAGTAGTTTAATTAAATCAACCATCTCAATCTCTTGGGTACGATACCCTTGTACATGCCAAGCTACAATCGAACTCGTGCACCTACGAGGTGTTCTCATTTTGAAACATCAAGTTTTTGCTGAAGCCAAACTAGTCACAACATTATCTAATGCTCTGGGCCAACTGGAACGGGAGCATTGATTGAAAGCTTGCTAAAGGGTCTTTTAGGCAGCTGAATGAGAGCTAAACATTGCACATATCACCAATATGTATATACTTATAAATGAGTAGCTAGTCTGGTTTGGTAACCTAGTTGATTTGAGCAATTAGATCCAAGGGGTGCCTTGTCATCTAATGCCCTATGCCAACTAGAACAGGATCATTGGTCGAAAGCTCGTTACATGGATCTTCTAGGTAGCTGTACAAGAACCGGGCATTGCACTTGCTACTATTATATTAGAATAAGAGGAGATGAATATTAAAGTGATAAAAGCATGATTGGTTAATTTTGACAACACATAAAATCGTTGCATACTTTGTTGGTTATAATTATTTAGCATTGTTTCATAATTAATGCTATCTCATAATCAATTGTATGTTTAAAGTGTTTGAGTATTTGTATAAGAACCAGATGAGATTGAATTAATTTATGATGCATTGTGGAGTCAATAAGGATTGAATTTTTGTGATTTGGGTAAGATGTATTGAGTCAATACTTTGTTCCCTAATTATTTAATACACTCAATTGATTTCGAAGTTCAATTATAATGGCAAATGTATGGATGGATGATTAGGATTGCATTAGTTTTATTTTGCTTTGCTCATAGACTAGCAAAGTGTAGGTTTGGAGGTGTGATAAGTGTGTAGCACTTGCACTTCTAAGCTTATTATTCATGATTATTTGTTCTTGAGTGGTGTTTAAATGAATGAATTAATACATATTTCATAATTGTGCATGTTTGGAAGTGTTCAAGAAAATTCAAATTAAGCCCGCCGTCTAGACCTACTAATCGAGCCCACCAACCAAATCCGGTTCAGCCCAATTCATTATGAATTCAAAAGTCTGATTTGTTTTTAAAAACAAAGAGGTTATTTTTAACATATGGGCAAAAGAAGGAATTAGCTAAAATAGAGAGACCGATTTGGAAGGAATGAAGAAAAACCAAATTGACATTCCCTTGATTGTTTAAAAAAAAAAGGTATTTATTGGCATTGTCTTTAATTAGAAAAGGAGTAAAGAAAAGACTTTATTCCATTAGAATTGAAAGAAAGAAGGGACGGACTGCAGTTTGGTCAGACCGAATTGGTTAGAGGAGAAAAGAAAGGAAAGTGATCGAATTGATTTTTGGTATTTTTCTCCAAAGAGGAAAGGAAGAAAAGGCAAGACCGATTTGGGGAAAAAGGGAGGATCTTGATTTTGGAGGAGGTGGTGAGTTTGGAAGAAAAGGCTAGACCGATTTGGGGAAAAAGGGAGGATCTTGATTTTGGAGGAGGTGGTGAGTTTGGAACGGACTGCAGTTTGGTTTTGGAGAGATCGAATTGATTTTTGGTATTTTTCTCCAAAGAGGGAAGGAAGAAAAGGCAAGACCGATTTGGGGAAAAAAGGGAGGATCGTGATTTTGGAGGAGGTTGTGAGTTCGGAACGGACTGCAGTTTGGTTTTGGAGAGAGTTTGGAGCGTTTTGTTAGAGAAGGAGATTGGGGAAAAATGGTAGTTTCGATCGTGAGGCATGCGGATCGTCAACGTGATCGTCATTGGCACTTCGTCTCCTTCGACATTCACGAGCGGCTAAACATCTTATTAGGGTTTCAATGAAACCCTAGTTAAGTAACTTGGGATTTGTCAATTTAATTTAGAGTTTTTGATATTGTTTGTATAGATTGCCTAATCCATAGAATTGTTTCTTACCAATTGATTTTATTGTTTTAGTTAAATCCTTTGAGAATATATTTTTTTATTAGAGTATATTTGCCTTGAGTTTAATATTTAAACACTTTCAATTCTTATAGTCTTGTTGGTGATGAACTTTCTCTATCCAAATACTCCTCACTTTTAATTACTTTCATTTAATTTTTGTTAATTATTTAATTCTTAGTTTTAAAAATCATAAATACTGTTTTGAACTAATTGAGGTAAAGTAGTTTAATTAAGTCAATCATCTCAATTCCTTGGGTACGATACTCTTGTACTTGCAGAGCTACAATTGAACTCGTGCACTTGCGAAGTGTTTTCATTTTGAAACATCAAGTTTTGGTGCCATGCCAAACATCTTTGATTGACACAAGTTGTATACATTAAACTAGGGTTGTAAAACAACTTGTCTTCTCTAAGCATGGATTATCTAAAATTTAATTTCACATTCTAATAAAAACCATTATATAACCATCACCAACAAAATTACAAGAATTGAAAATGTTTGAATACCAAATTTTAAGAAAATATCCTCTAATGAAAGAAATAGATTCTCAAAAAAATTAACTAAAACAATAAGATAAATTGTTAAGAAACAATCCTCTAAATTATGCAATCAATACACAAACACCAAAAATTCTAAATAAAATTGAAAAAACTCCAAAGTTTAGCCGCCCATGAGCATTGAAGAAGACGAAATTCCGATGATGATCCTCATGCCTCGCAAATATTCTCGCTCTACAAAACTGTCCGTCTCCAAAACTCACAAACTCGCCAAATTGTCGATCAGCTCCCAAAAACGCCCAATCCAAAAACTCTCCCAAACTTAAAACTGATGATCCCCTTTTAAGCTCACGATCTGCTGTTTTTTTGCCAAATCGGTTTGCCCCTTTCCTTCCCAAATCGGTCCTTTTCTCTTTGGTTTTGGTTTCCTCATTAGAGAAAACACTAATTCGGTCCCTTGCCCTTTTTAGCCAAACTTCTTTTCTTCCAATTCAGTCCATTTTCTTCTTGAGCCAATTCGGTTCTCTGTCTTCCCTTACAATTCAAATCGGTGCCTTTGGTTATCTTCTCTTTTCCTTTCATAATTGAAGAAATTTCTTTATTCTCTATTTGGTCCTTTCTTAATTGAAGAAAAGGGTCCATTCTTCATTCCTTGAAAATGCTAAAAACGCTCTTATTCAAAACAACTATGGAAGTGACTTCATGATGAATTGGATTGCATCGAGCTTGGTCGGCGGCCTTGGTTGCTGGGCTATTCTTCTTTTTTTTATTTTCTGCTTTCATTCTTTTGGAGCTTGATCTGACCCGTTCTTAATCTGAATTTTCTAAAATACTCACAAACATGAATAATTATTAAATATGCATTAATTCATTCATTTAAACACCACTCAAAGACTAATAATCATGAATAATAAGCTTAAAAGTGTCAGTGCTACGGACTGATCAGGACCGAAGCCTGCCGAATAACAAAATTACTCATGAATTTGGTCTCTGTCGATAGGGTGGTCGGTGGACCGAAGCCTGTCGAATAACAAATCTAGCCTGAAAATAGCTTTATGTCGGTAAGGTGGTCGGTGGACCGAACCCTGCTAACAGCGCCGTGTTCTGGGAATTTTCTAGGTAAATTCTAGGTTACTAAATCTAATTCAACTTAACCAAAACAGCTCGAAAACATTGGAAAATACACCCAAATCATACTAGACGTATCTTAGACTAGAAATTATCACATAAACAACTTTATATCATGGATTTAAACACAACGATTATCATTTCAACTCAAATCACAAAAACAGAGCATAAACAATATAATCTGATGACCATAATCAAACTACACAATCACACAACTTACCAGATCTTTTTCCATCGGAGGGTGTTTCCCTTTCATCTCTTTTCCTCACACCGTAGGAAGAAAAACGAGTCGAGGTAGTCTCCCCCATCCAGATCGCACTAGTCTACTCCTTTTCTCTTCTCCTATTCTCCTCTCTGTTTACCCTATATATATAGAAGGTACATTTTTATCGTCCCAATCATTCGTCTAAATTGACTGCCCACCATTCGAATAATTACTACGCGATCTCTGTAGAAAAAAAAAAGGAAGAAGAAGAGGAAAGAAACGGAGAAGAAAGGGGTGAGGTGAAAAAGAGAGCAAGAGAAACACAATATTTTACGTGGCTCAGCCAATTCATCCTACGTCCATAGACGCTCTTGATGACATTGCAAAAGTTAGTTCATGAACTAATTTTTCAGTCTTCAAATTTTTGTACAGGTTGCAATCATAAACCAATCCCTTCAAACCCTAACATTAGAGAGAAGAAGAAAGGAAAAGGAGGTACTTAGGATCTTTTCCCCTTTCTCGAGCTTTCTCAAAGGTGGTTTTTATACAAATAGGGATTTTTTTGCTTGTGGTGCCAATCCATAAGTGCTTGATGCACTTCTATATTAAAGGTCAAGATCAAGACACGTGAGTCTCCACTTTGATCATGATCACCCTTTCATCATGTTTTCTTATGTCAACTAAGATTACATATGAACCAATAGTCATGCGGTTTTGTCACGTCAAAATTCACTATATACATTAAGTCCCCTCGACTATGACAACATTGTTGAAATGTTTTCACGATCACTCCAATCGCTCTGTCATAAACCCATGGCATAGGAAAAATCCCGAAACCAATACATATCAATAGTTGTGATCATGCAAAAACTAATAATATCATGTGGATATTGTTAGGTAATCTGGAGAATAATAATCACCGTTTCGTGAAGGCGTTCGTCAGTAAAGTGCACAAAGAACACTTCGATATTAGAAAAACATAGGCCAATCATTAAGATCTAACAAAGAGTTTGATATGAACGAAGATTGAAATCCAATGAAGAGATCTGATACAAGGACAACATATATAGAAATAAAGATCTAATAAAGAAGTTTGCTGTCAACACAACACAGACTGAGTATCATAGAATCCCAAATTGATGCTACTAATTTCATGAGAATAAAGGCGCACCTTTGGAAGGTCTATCGCTAATGGAGGTAACCATGGCCGCACATTTCTGGTCAGTCGCCATGGGAATTTCTCATCGCATGATCGCCTAGTTCAGGAGTACTGTAGCCATTATAATCATGAGATAAACCTTGATTGTGCAACTCGGGTCTGTTGGTATTATTATCACACCCCAAAATCCATGGCATGTTAATCTATGAGTGCACACGAATCTCAAGGTATGACCACCAAACCCAATCATTGGATTCGGTCAATCGGATCCTAGCCACGTCTAATAAACCATTCAAATCACATAATTAATCATATTTGGAAACTAATCAGTGCGGAAGCCTTTGACGAAAATTAAATCAATAATCCTTACCTCAGAAGTTTCATAATAAAGAGAAGCAAAATTAAAATCAAATCCATAGTTATTATAACCAAATGTCAAGTAAATGATTCATAATAGATAAAAAAAACTAAAATAATCCACAGCTATTATAACCGAATGTCAAGTAAATGACTCATAATCGTAAATCAGTTAAACTAGTAAATCTGGCCCAATCTCAAACCATATTAGCTTCCTTGAATAGCAAAGATATTCACGAGCTCAACCTGAAATTTTTAGCATAAAATACATGGACCGGGATCTTCTGTGTTGGGATCCCGTGTACTCGCCCTGTGCTATAGAAACAAACTCGGTGATGGGGGCACACCCGGGGGCGAAAATACCATTTTGCCTCTCTGGGTTTCTCTCTATAGTACACGACGAGCACACGAGAACCCAGCACAGAAGATCTCGGCTCAAAATACATGAGCTTTCAAGGCTCAGTAACTAATTACCCGAGCTGTGTAATTACACATAACATGTAATCAATTAGAATCATGCTCATAAAACCCCAACAAATAATAATAGTATGCAAGGTGCGAAAATGAAAATGCTATGAATATACATCAATCGCATGATTCTAATGATGATTATGCACAATACAAGGAACACAATAGTGCAATCTATTCTACTAAGTGGCTTGTGACTTGCTTCGTGTTAAACCTTGTCTTTCCTCCATAATCCACTCACATTGTATTTGTTTAGGGAATTATATACTCAAGGGATGACTGGATCACCCCCTCTTATTGTTGGGGAATACAACCCCAAGTATAAACAAACCCTAATTTTTTTTGAGAATTTCAACCCAAGGTACAGGACAAATCCTAGTCCTTTAGGAAATTTCGACCCTAGGTGGACACTAGTCCTCTAGGTCCATCATAATGGAATTCAAGACATTATTAATTACCTTCAAGGCTCCCTTAACACTAGGCACAACACAAGTATGCATGTTTGCAGAGTACATACTTGAGTACTTCAATTCCTTTATCACATATGTTACCATGTAGCTTACTTTAACTTGTAATCATAAAATATATAATGTGGTTCTTATCAATCCTCATTCATCCTTTTCAAAAAAAAAAAAAAAAAAAAACAATCCTCATTCATGATTTCATAACATCATGACTTAACAATATCATTTATGTGGTCATTTTGAGTGCGGAATACTGTATGTGGTTCTAATAATCACATATACCAATGTGGAACGTTTTTTAGTTCGATAGTGATCTCTTGCTACAGATCTGGGTTCATGTGCATCAAGGTACATAATCAGGTTCGTTTACAACTTTCACTAATATTAAATTTCATGTTAAATTAAGGGCAAAAGATATTAAAATTGTATGTCTCAATCAATTCAAATTGTTAGATCTGAATATGATATTCTTATCAATTAATTAATTGAATCAACCATAAATAAAAAATGGAAAAATTGACACAACAATTTTAACGAGGTTCGGTTATCAACCTACTCCTTGGGACCACGTCCAGATGATCAATCCACTATAAAATGCAAAGTTACATACACCATATGGACTTACACATATGTAAAGA
>JAUPMG010126744.1:0-11600 GCA_031762675.1 Pachysandra terminalis | reverse complement strand
GCATCAATGATCAGTTGTAAAAATTCCAATGGTGGAAGTTATCTTAAACCAAGGTTTGTTTTCTTTCTTGATCAAATGTTAATAACTTTCCAATTAAATTTTTCTGCAATTTCTTACTTAGATATTCTAATTCATTCAACAAAAATCCCCTTTTATTAAGTAGCATTGAATTGAACTAAACACCTTCTCGTGGGATTGACCCTTTACCCTCACTACTACATATAAATATCTTAAGAGTATTGGAATTAATTTGTGTGCATACGACTACCCACACCAAAGAACGATTCTTCATAGAATTATAATAACACGGATCAATTCATGCAGTTTTACCCAACAGATAATATATATCATTCACATTATATTAGCATGCTCATTATCATATCAAACATACTAGTCATTACGTATATCACTTAGCACATTGTAATCCCATTACATTCCAACACAGTTTATCAATTATATAATCTGATTATAATTGAAAGTCACACGTATATTCATATCACATCTTAACAACTCATTCACATGGTTCTACCATGATAAAACATAGGTCCACATGATTCCATCATGCATTACACCTATTCTATATAGCCCCACTATGCATTACAACATAATCTACATGATCCCATCATGTGCAAACAATCAAATCACATAGTCCCACTATGCATACAAACAAAGCACATAGCCCCACTATGCATAACAAGTAAATCACATGATCCCATCATGCACACACAATCAAATCACATAGTCCCACTACGCTTAACAAGTAAATCACATGGTCCCATAATCCCTCAATATATAGTCTACATGATCCCATCATGCCTTGATTAATCCACATGGTCCCACCATGCCACAAACACAGTTCAATATACATGGTCCCACCATGCCACCAAACATAGATCACATTGCAAACACAATCACAACACAAACAATCAATAATGGAAGTACACCCAACCATTCACTTCAAGTCAAACATACATAATGATTAATAAATATGATATGATGCAACTATACACAATAAAATGTAGATGATGATGCATATGCAATGCAGGGGTAATTGGGATTAGCCCAATCACATGCTCATTCAACATTCAACCCATTCTTTAAGGGACATGCATCCACAGTCGAATGCCACCATTCCATTGTTTAAGAGACTTGCACCTCACGGTAGAATGCCACCATTCCTATTCTTTAAGGGACTTTTACCTCACAGTAGAATACCACCAGTACACTATTCTTTAAGGGGCTGTCACCACACGGTAGAATACCACCAGTACATTGTTCCATTCTTTAAGAGACTTTCACCACACGGTATAATACCACCAGTACACATAGTTAATCCCATTGAATTCTAGTGGATACTCCTGGCACCACTCTTAACATTCATAACCAAACACATAGTCAATCCCATTGACTTCCAGTAGATACTCCCAACACCACACATAAACATTCAAAATCAAACACAATGTCATTCCCATTGACTTTCGTGGATACTCCAAGCCCGACTCACAAACATTTACAATCAAAGACAGTCAATTCCATTGACTTCCAGTGGATCTTCTCTGCAACTCACAAACATTCACAATCAAACACATAGTCAATCCCATTGACTTCCAGTGGATACTCTTCCTAGCACCACTCATAAACATTCACAATTCAGATATCACAATCAATCATACACAAAAATTGTGGATACTCTCAGTACCACTCATACATCATACAATTTTGACCTTAGAATCAGTCACAAAATAGACCTGTGGAAGCTACTAACACCACTTACACCAATCAATTCTCTAGACTAACATCACTAACCTTCCTACCATCATCTTGAAATCCACTTTTTATATCCAAGCCCTTTAAGGTCATATCCTTATCATATCAGGTTTGAAAACTGCCACATCTTACTGAACATCAACCCTATCATATACCTTTCATCATATGGACCTAACCATTCATTTTGCAGACTAACTAACCATGTAAACATGTTCACATCATCAAATAGAAGCTCCCCATGAAATTTGTGTCCAAATGGGCATCGGTAGATCCTTGGTATCTGTCGAGGTTCCTTCCGAAATTATCGGTAAATGATCTACCAAGGCTCGGTAGATTTTCCCGAGAGCTCATATTTTATGGGCTTTTCGGTATATCGTCAGTATCTACCGAGCATCCTACCGAGCAAGTATTTCAGCCCAGAGTTTTGTGTTTTTTTCCTAGGGCTTCGTGCCCACACTCTCACATACTCAATTTTATACTTCTAAACATAATATAATCAATTCCTATCATCATGAACCTAATCAAATCTCAACATAGCAATCTAAAATTATACACACAGATCAACATTGCAAAAATCCCATAAACATATATGAAATAAATCTCGAAATTATAATTAAATCATTAGAAATCATAAGAACATCACAATCACCTTATAACATAAGCATATTTTTACTTATTCATTTAATCACATAAATCCTTTATATAGATGTTATTCCATACAAATATGCAAACATCACAATATCTTATTAAAACAGATTCGATCATGTATAACCATAGAATTATGCAATCACCTACATGTATCTATAGCATCATTACAATCCTATGAATATAACTACTGTAAGATCAATGGAGAATCCCTACCACTTTCTTCTCCAACCTTTATCTTCATATTTTCAGCATTAGAAGATCACCAAGCCTTCCTCTAGCCTTCTTTCTCCATAGCCTTTCTTTCTTCTTTCTTCCTCTCTTCTTCTCTCTTTTCCTTGCCTCTTCTTTTTCTCTACAGCAAAACTCATTTTCTCAAATCTGGTATTCTCCCCCTAATCGTGTACATCAAAGCAACGGAATAGGTTATGGAAACCTTCCCATGCTTACACGTGTCCTTTTTAGAAGGTGGAGAGAATTAGTTCTTCCCATCTCTATCCATAATTTCCTAATTCAAATTCAGTCTAAAGGAAGGTCTAAACTACCCTTAATGAATTTGTCCATAGACACCTCCATCCCCCTTGTCTTACACGCCCACTTCAAACCCTAGCCTCATAAGGATCTAACATTACTTAAGTGACCCCATTGTTTCTAATATTACATAATGGACCTTATATTTTGTTGTAATTACAAATTCTACTAATTTCAATTATCTAGATACACAACCTTATATAATTTTTCACAAAGGATTTTCATTGTTAATTGTAATTAAATTATATTAATTATAATTTAAAGACACGGGTCGCAACAATTTATTCAGACCTGAAGCCATTCGGCAACTTTTCAGCTTAGGCCATACCTGAGTTGTCTAAGTATGCTGAGTCGGATTGGGATTAGAATGATAGTGAGTCTAAGGACCTACTAGGAGTTTGGAAATAGGAAAGATAGTAGAGGTAGAACTAAAGAGAATAACTGAATTATAGATAGTGGATCTGTTTGTGATGATAGTGAATTAGTGTATTCGTGGGAGGAATAAAATACTATGGGGATAGATATGTGAGGATGAGGAGTGTTGATATACACCTTAAAGTATACAGGCATAAAAAATACTGAAGGATGGTTGGCCACCATTACAGAAGGTCTTAGGAATGAACTTTAAGAATGTAAGATGTGTTGTTTGGTGAGTATATTGTGCTGGGAAGTCCTAAGGGATCTGACCACCAGGAACTCACATTGTTGTGAATGCTAAGATAATGTGTATATGTATAATACTAACACTAACCAAGTACCTCCAAAAATATAAGGGATGATGTGCAAATACATTTAGCCCTATAATTTATTAAAAGGAAGGTGTGTTAGTATAAGTATAATTAATAAAAGACACTACATATTTATTTGTGAGGGATTATTCCCAAAATTGACTGCTAAGTGATTAATAATAAATTGGACTAAGGCAGAAGTGATTAGAATAAGGAAAAATATTATGGGACCCATAGTATGGATTAGTATGAAGTACGACTACAATAGAGACAGGAACAAGTCTAGTTGTGCAACAACAAAGGTCTCGGATAAGTTGCAAACCTGGTACAGACCCGGTCCAGATAGTAAGTTACAGTTCCTGTATAGTTCTATTGGGATTTAGTTGTCAATAACATGTCTTGCATGCATGCTTCTGTGATTTCCTATGAGTTTGATTTGATTATAGTATGATTCCCTGTTGATAGACATGTTTGATCATGTTAATTAGATTCAATATGTTAAGATAATTGTTAGAATCATGCTAGGTAGATCTAGTACGTTAATATAGGTGCTTGAATCATGTTAGATAGATCTAGCATGTTGATTGGATTAATTTCCAGATTTGTATGAGCATATGTGATTAAATCCATGTTAGACTTGATAATAATATTTATAAATTTTTCCAGATATAATTGGTTTATTGTATGATTGTTAAATGATGCATATTAATCTCTAACATTGTGATAAATGTAATTGGACATCAAAAGAACCAGGGTTTACGAACCCAGAAAACCCAACACAGACAGCCCCGTCGGCACCCGTCGGTACACCGGTGAGGGTACCGGCAGGGAAAGAGTTTTAGTTGAAATAGGGTCATCGGCACCCACCGGTACACCGGTGAGGGTACCGATGAAACCCCAGTTTTGTTACCTGTGGACAGGGCTTTGGGGATTGAACCAATTGGATTAGAGACTTGATCATTGGGCATGGGGTTGTGACCCAACACCTAATAGGATGATTGCAACTTCAATTTAGACCATGGACTGATGTGATTGAACCTTGCTAACGTATGATGTTTTATGTATGCTGTAATTATGAATGATAGTGCATAAGTGCCATGTGTTGTGCTTCTATGCCATGATTATGATTGATTGTGCATAATGGATAAGATTGTAATGGTCTGCACATGTGTAGTAGGATTGTGATAGATTATGCATGTATGCTTTGGGGAGGGATTCCAGTGATAGTATCCTAAGGATTATTCGTGTGTATGGGCACACGGATAGCTTTCGAAGTATGTTATCACCGGATATCCTACTGTTGTGATATGATTGAACTGGTTGACTTGCATGAGATGTAGTACAATTGTGATTGATTGTGTTTATATATTGGAAAGGATTCCTATGACGATATCCTAAGGATTATTCGTTTTTTTAGGCACACGAATAACTTCTGAAGGATGTTATCATCAGAGATCCTACTGTTTGTGATATGATTGAATGGGTTGAAATTGTATAATATATATAGTGCATGAATTATTGTGATTGATTGTGCATGCTAGTTGGAAAGGATTCCTGTGATGATATCCTAAGGATTATTCATGTGTTTAGGCACACGGATAGCTTCTGAAGGATGTTATCACCAGAGATCCTGTCGTTTGTGATATAATTGAATGGATTTGTCACGAAGCAAACCATAAAATCCCAATTCTGAAATTTTAAGCAAAATTCGTAACTCTCACCCCATATGGCTATGGTAGTGGATAAGAAATATCTAACCAAGATTGTTAAATCATAAAAGGATATTATATAAGATAAAGTTATGGAAAATTAATATTTTTAAGACAACATCCAATACAAACAACCTTCAAACAAAAATAGCAAAAATCACCACTAGTCTAGTGCTTCGAATCAATTCCTAATAACTATCGAAAATCAACTATATAAACATTTAAGTTATAGTGAATAAACCCTATTATAAGTTCTAGTAAAAAATCAAATAAATTCCAGTAAATTCCTCATTTAAATTACCTGAAATATTGTCATAAGACGTCAGCTACACTTAGCCCAGTAAGTAAAATCATTTAAGTTACATCCTCAACATGAACTAGGGTCCATACCAATATACAAAGATATAACATAAATGCAGTAATTAGTCATGGTAAATATGCAGAATACGATGTGCATGTTCAAATTATTAATGCATGAATGCATGCTCATGCAACAAGTCATACTGATCACCAAATGTGATCCATGCAAAATATCATGCTGTTCAGAATTCGAATTATGTAAGTCTCAAACTAGACCAATCAATTACTGAGCAAGACGCCTTCTCGAATTGTCCCCCCATACAGGGCCACTCTCAGTAAGATATTTCATGTGCGCATCATAGTTTTGAGGGGTTTCGACCAAATTCTTCCACTTATTTGCGGTCAGGGCAATGAAAAATCCAAGGTGTCCATAGATAAGACTAACCTTAGTGAGCATTACAAAAGGTGAATGCCAACAGAATTTCACTCGGCATCCGTTACGTATAATAATACGCTATTGAGATGATTAAAATTGGGGTAGCAGGTCCCTCAACCGATAATGTTTCTCCATCCGAGACTTCCTCACCTAATCATGATTCACTCAGATTTAATCAGAAACTTTATCATAAGTGAAGTCTGATGGCAGGTCTAGTATATGACCAGAATATGGTCATTAACTCAATTGGATATGCTGTGCAATGTGAGGTGTTTGTGCACACTAACTAATCATACAACATGTTGACAGATGTGC
This sequence comes from Pachysandra terminalis, assembly GCA_031762675.1. Lineage (NCBI taxonomy): Eukaryota > Viridiplantae > Streptophyta > Magnoliopsida > Buxales > Buxaceae > Pachysandra > Pachysandra terminalis. Next base: position 5,169 of record JAUPMG010126744.1, on the reverse strand, counting down.
AATAAGTCTAAGTATGAAATATGAGGCTTAAGGCATGATTTAAATCATCATAATATCCAAACAAGTCAAATAATGCATGATGTATGATCAATCATAATTAATTATCCAACAAGTCAATCAACCTTTAATTAATATCATGCAACAATCAAAATTAACATACAAGTACTAATCATTAATCTAATATTATCTATATCATGAAATTCCTAATAAATAACCCAACCTGGGCTGACCGACAGGTTGGCCAGCACGCCGACTGGTCGGCTGGTTTCCTAGGCATGTCCAAACAGTTTTAAATCATGGTCTCTGGGCTGATCGGTAGGCTGACCGGCACATCGATTGGCCATCCGGTAGCCTAGGCATCGGCCAATTTAACAACGTGCAGGGTCTAAGGCTGACCGACAGGTTGGCCGGCACATCGGTTGGCCATCCGGTAGGCTAGGCAGGGGCATGTTTTCAAAATCTCAGGCACACATGGCCACCGACAGGCTAACCGGCACACCAGTTGGCCATCCGGTAGCCTAGGCAGAAGGTCATAAATCATTTAGGTAACTTCGTGATATGTTGTGAATTCTCTCACGACCAGTCGGCTTCTGATATTTGGCTTTAATCCATGCTCGAACCGAAAAGCTTTCTTCTCCTCCTCATCTACAACATATATGGCAAATTGTGATAACTCAGTGAACTTGGCCGCATACTCCATCACTGACATATCCCCTTGTTCAAGCTTCATAAATTCAAGCTTTTTCTCTAGTCTAATTGTCTTGGGAAAATACTCAGCGTAGAAGACCTTAAATTTCATCCACGAATTGATAGGTCTGATATTCGTTACGAACTTCCGCCACCTTTGAGCGTCTCCTTCTAGCATAAATGTGGCACGTCGAACCATCTCATGATCTTCGATCTCCATCACTACAAAGATGTGCTCTTGAGAAGTAATCCACGTTTGGGCTTCAATTGAATCTGTGGTTCCTCTAAAAACTGTATGTCCTAGCTCTGTGAACTGCTCAATAAAGTTGATGTTGTTCTGTAAATTATCGTAAACTTGTGCTTGTTGCTGTCGCATCATAGTGGCCATCTACCCCATCGCTTGAAAAATATTGATAAGATGTGGATTGATACTACTGTTCTCCTCAGGCGAACTCATATCCATGTGTTGATTTCTTCTATCAGCCATTGAATTTTTTCTCTAGGTACTTGTGAAATAGAAGTTAACATCCGCTTTTCGTATGAGTCAAAGTCTCACGTTGTCAGTATTTAACATTCAGCATTCAGCACACAGAAACTTATGAAATATTGGCACCTTGAAAACTTTTGAAATATCATCATGATTAAAAACTTATGGAATTAATTGAAAAAAGAATACTTAAGCTCCAATACCAGCTTTGTCACGACCCAAACTGAAAATCCACGTTGGAGGTTCAGAATTTGGATTTGCAACCTTCACCCCAAATAGAGCTTGGGAGTGGCAAGCGATATCTAGCAAAGTCGGGCTAAATATATAATATGGATATTAAGTAAGATTCAAATTATATGATATTAAAGTTCTTAAGTAATATCCAATATAATTACTCATTATATAGGCAGTGGAAATATAAACTAGTCTAGTATTTTTAAATCAATTCCTAATAATAATTTAGGTAAATACCTAAATGAAATCCTAAAGAAGATTACATCTATATGAATTAAATTATCAGAGTTGCATGAATATATACATATGTATTGGGATTTCATTGGAAGAATATATAAGATTAAATTTACATTTAAATCCGCAAAAAAACAATTAAAAGAAATAAATATGTTACAAGTTTATGATTATACGAAATCTAAATAAACATTATACAATAGGAATTCTAGATTTAAAGCAATTACTAGCTATCACATTACGTCAAGAAATAAGACTCACAGTCGTTTCGTCATCTGGGATTTCATCTTGATCTTCGTCTAACGTACCTGAAATGTTGTCGCTATAAAGCGTGAGCTACACTAGCCAGTAAGTACAATACTTTCAGGAATATATAAGACTGTCCTAAAAAGCATGCAATTCACAATACTTACAGTTCATACAAAAATCAAACAAAGCAGATGCATGGGGTCCATTAATTAAGTAAGGCATGCGGTGCACCTACCTTACAACTATCACCACATGTGATTTATGCAAACATTCAAACCTACAATGGGTCTATGTGGTTATTAAGGTAGACCGATCCACCTTTGGGTAGGCCAAGACCAAAAGATAAGATCCTTTCTTATTAATGACAGTTAATGATGGTTCTAGTATATGATCTCAATCGTACTATCCCAGGGTGCACACACAGTAACCAACCCCTAATAAATGGAGAGAATAATTGATTATTCTATGTGCGCAACATAGGTTCTAAGGGGTTTCGACCTAGAGGACACAATCGCCTCACCTTATTTTCGATCATAGGGATGGATCCCAAGGTCTCACACAGAACCACCTTAAAGAACCATACACTACTTATCAATGATCAGAGTTCACTCGTATGATTCGGATGTTGGGTCTTATCGCAATTGCCCTCACCTATCATCTTTCCTCATGTCTCTTGGGATCTATGCCTAAGATGCATCCCGCACCAAGGGGGACCACAATTATTGGTCTATTGGGATGATCAGTCTCTCAACCACTTAATCTAAGTCTCCTCACTTATGTTGACTTCCAGGTCACCTATTCTCATGTAATAAATATTAATTGTCACGACCCGAATCCTAAAGCTCGTCTCACAGGCACGTGAGCGTGGCTTTAGAACTCCAAGCCAAACTCTCACCCACTGCATCCAAAATGTATACACATCGTGGGTTGAATACCAACATATAATATACAAAGGAATCCTACAACAGACAGGATACGCAACGGAAAAACAGATATAGAACATGTAGAAGGAAATATAGCATGTATCTACAATAAACATCATGAATGTTCCCTCATGCCTCACAGGGCCCAATGAGGAAACCAGATAAACCCCTGACAAAAAGATATAGGCATCCACAAATGCACACGTATATAGTCAATGAACATGAGTCAACACGCTCCATCCTCCCAATCCCTCAAACACGTACAGACCAATGAGAGATATACAAAAATAATCTATACAATGTCCATGGTCTTCTCGTAGCAACCAATCAACAGCCTCGGCCGTAGTCCTCATTTGGCCTATAGTACTCCCCTGAAATGTTAGGAGCCAAAGGCTTGAGCTACACGCCCAGTAAATACAATGTGCAGATAAAGTGTAATAACTAGGATGCTTGTGTATGCATGCGATGTCATGATCGATGCAGGGTTCATTTAAATGCAAAGACATGAACAGTTCATAATTGACTCAACAAATGGTCTAAGCAATCACGTGGATGCAAATGCATGTCATTGATATTAAGATGTGATATATGCCCACACCTGATCCAGACTGTATCACCATTTATCTATCCTCAGATACATGGCCCCTTTCGGGCTAGGACACCTTGCCGATTCTGTGTGTACAACACAGTTTTAAGGGACTTGCGACCCCCAGAAATTCACGCCCCGCTTTTATTTTTATCGGGGACGCACCATCTCAACAGGACTGTCCAAGGGCATCATCTTCGTGAACCTCCCTCCATGCCATAGTACCCATTTACAACTGTCAATCGAAATTACCCTCTATATATATACTACGATATATAAAGGTATGCGTGGGCTCTTGGGGCAGCTAATCCCTCACCCTTAAATCATCTTGGATTTATAATAAGTGTAGTCCCTCATGGGACACCAGAGACTTAACTCTCTTTTGGGTCTCCTCTTCGAGCCCAAGTATCCTCACATTTGCCCTCTCGTCCTTCTTAAAAGATCTAGGGGTAATCTGTGGTCCATGTCCTCACAAGCACGGTATATGCATGCATGGCCATTAGATGCATGATATTAAGCAATCAACTAGATGAATGCATCACAATAATTCAACATTCAAGTCATGCTTCAATCATATAACAACAATGAAAGGAAGGCATATAGAGTGAATCTCACAATCATAACATGCTATGGAGTGCAAGCGTATCGTTCATCATTCAATATGCTCTAACATATGACGGGAATGTAATGGTATCACATCTCATTAGTCACATAACTCTAATAGAACAGGGTAATATATATATATATATATACATAGAAGTTCCTGTACTGACCTGAACTCTCTAAAGCTATTTCGCCCATTAATTTTATTTTATTTGAACTAAATTACGCATATGTGTGTATTTATGTGTCTAATTAGATGTAGGAGTTTATTAAAATAATTTATTTTGGTAAAGGGGTCTATGTGTAATTAAGAGGTTAAGTGGGGAACTATTGTTAACTTATTTGAATTTCTTTGAATCGTTCACGCAAAGTTGCGTGAACGAATTTGCAGGGGTTTGTGGTTGAGGTGGCAATCGTGTGTTGAGTGAGAAGGAGTGAAAAGAGGGATGAGGGCACTTGACCTCATCCATTCTCTATTCGTTGGGTGCTGAAAGATATACAGAAGAAAATAGAGAAAGGGGGAGGACGGTGTTGCTGTGATCGGAAGGGAAGGAGGAAGAAGAAAGAAGGAAAGGAAGGAACTTCATTTGATCCTATCGTGTCTCGCGGATTTGAGATAAGTACCGCGTTAGTCCGATCACTTTCTTGTGGATTTCATGTTGAAATCATATTAAAATTTTCTGGTTTGAGTTTTAACAGCAACAGTGTATACTCTGTTATAGACTTTTAAAAACAACATGAGTATTTGAATCCATGTAGATATAATGATATATTGATTTCGATTTCTTTAATGAAATAACATTTGCTTGATTTTGGATGCAAAATAATATGTTCCATATTCTGATTTGGTTTCGAAAGTTACGGATTGTATATATAAAGAAGTTTCTGAACTATGTGTTTTTTCCAAACAGAGCATAAAGGATGGAGATTGAAAAACAGAAAAATTCGTGGATGTATTTTAATTGATTCGGGATTAATAATTCTTAGTTAATGTATTTGATGTGAAATTTATCACTATTAAGTGATCTGGTATGAGATAGGTGGAGTTGCATCCCCAGAAATCGTTGTTGTGCAAGAATAAATGTCACGCCCCAAAACCAGTGGCCCGAATCCCAATGAGGGTTGGCACAGATCTCGAGGTGTAACCTTCGGGATCCATTTCTGGA
>JAUPMG010126733.1:0-11601 GCA_031762675.1 Pachysandra terminalis | reverse complement strand
TCTCTCTCTCTCTCTCTCTCTCTCTCTCTCTCTCTCTCTCTCTCTCTCTCTCCCTCTCTCTCTCTCTCTCTCTCTCTATTTTTCTTCTTCTGATGATGATATGAGCGATGAGATCAAAACCCCCCATCTACAAAATTTAACCACTTTCCTTCCATGTCTTCTTACCCTGAAAATAGTAAACCATCTACCCTAAGTATCTCCATATGATTCTTGTTTCCATCTTGTATTGTGAAATTTATGGACTTTGTGTTTATAAACTCCGCCACCCACCCATCCCACCCCACCTACCCACCCATAGACAGCCAAATTGCCCTCGACTCTTAGCTCCAACCAATTTTCTCCAATCTGACCGGCCTTTTAAATTGCAATTTGAGGACTGCTTATTCTTCTTTCATCAATAACTAGCCATACCTGAAAAGTCACACCTATTCAACTACTGTTTCACCAACTCCACAAAATTTTCCACTTCTAATCACATTTTCAAATTTGAAGGAGGCTTTCCCTTGTTAGATAATGCGGTTGTGTAGCATGATAAAACATATGTTTGGATACCTTTTTAGAAGGGAAAGTTGTGTCATGTTTGGTAATAATGCCTCCCACTTGGAAAGCAGGAATTCATCCAATAGCAATATATAGGCATTTGTCTTGATTGTTTGACTGAGTTTATATTTCAACTTTCAATGGTCATGCCCAATGACACCCTAGTCCCTTGAAATCTTTCATGACTAATTTTGACTTTATTGAGGTCTCCTCTAATACACCACGGTATTTTCCAAGAGTCAATTACTCTGTTAAGTTAAGACCAGAATAGTGTCTGCAAAGAATTGCCACTAGGACCACACAAATCCATCAATACTCAAAAATCATTATTCTCCACATGGTGAAGCAAGCGTAAGATGTTAAACTCTGCTGTCACCGACTATCTTCTTCACCGCTCTTCTGTCCCATGTCCTTTTGCAAAATTGGTTACTTCTGGCTTTCACTACCATTGTGTAGCAAGATAGAAGGTGTAATTTTTTTTTTAATTAATTAATTAATTAATTAATTAATTTTATTTATTTATTTTTTAAAATTTATCTCCTTTTTTTTAGGGAGCCCTATTTCCTAAATATTTTTCTGCTCTCTTGTTAGTGTTACTATCATATTAACAGAGTTTTAGTTATGGATAAAAATAAATAAAAAAGATAAACAAGGAGTGTTTACTACACATGTTCTGCTTAGAGGGAAGACTTGAGATAGTACAATCATTGATCTCTCTTCTTCAAAATTGGATTGAAGAAGCATCGGATAATCGTGAATAGCAGATCAGATCTTTCTTTTACCAAGTAAATGATGAAGGCAGGTCCTGAATGGAAGTGGGGATTTGAACCCAGGTCAGTGGTCTGAAGACGCAAAGCTTGTTTTGGGACGGTTAAGTATCACTAGATAATATCTTATGTTACACAGGCATCTATTTTTGGTCTGCTAATAAAACTTGTCAGTGAGTGGGATTTTTTTTTTCTTTTTATAATTTTGTTACTTTCATCTTCCAGAAAGGGAGAGTTGCAATATTTGTGGTCAATATTTTCTCTATTCTTTTTGCGGAAGTAGATTTAAGAAGCATTGAATAATCTTGAAATTCAAGCATCTCTCATATATATGTATATATATTTGAGTAATTTACAGTTACCTCCCTTCACTGTTGCTTGAAACATAGAGACCTCCCTTTAGTTTTGAAAAACCACACTTGCCTCAGGATTTTATAACCGTTAACCTACTTAACATATAAAGTAAAAATGAATGTTGATTACCAATTATATCCTTTTGACTCAAGGGTAAAAACCTAACACGATTGAGTCTCTCTTCTCTTGTAAGAGAAAAACTTCAAAAACGATCCCCCTAAACATGGAGCTTGAGTTACAAAAGACATAATTGGTTCAGGATGTTGCCGTTGCCCAAGCCATAATCTCAGCTCTTAACTGTCGTGATTGCAAATATAATAATAACCAGAACAGAAGAGAAAAAGAAGAAAACAGAAAAATGAGGGCTCAAGTGATGGTTCATTGCAGATTGTTACTGAAAGTTCATATCCCCCTCCTTCTGTTCCACCCCCAAAGCCTTCTGTAGTGAAGCCTTCAACAGCCTTCACCAAATCCTTACTAACAGCTGCAACAAGAGTTCTTACAACCTTCCTCAAATGCAGTCTTTTCTTATCCAAGGAAACCCAAACAGGGGAAAAGCAGAGCTTCTTCTGTTGATGAAAATGATGATTAAGAAGGAACAAGAAATGATTTCTCCATTAAAGAAAAACCCAGCATTTCCTTAGCAAGTGCCACAATCTCTAACTCGCCCTCTCTTTCAATAAATCTCTCTACTTTTCAGTCTATTGGATATGGGATTTACCTTATTGTTGCAGAGAACAGAAATAGAATCTTCTGAGGAAGAACCAGATGCAAGTCAACTTGTTTCTTTTTCTCTCTCTGCTGCAACGCCAGTTTCGTCTTTATTGGCAGTTTATCATGCGTCCTTGCCTTTGGCAAGGTGACGCCAATTCCTTGGCTGAATGATTTCTTCCAGCCCAGTTGCTTCTGTTCTTCAAGAATCAATCTCTGCATTTCCCTAAAAATTCTCATGAGACCCAGACCTTGACTTTAAAGAATAAAACCCTCTAGGAGCTCGAATTTATCAGAAAAAAGATCAACCTTGCTTTGCAGCCCTAATTCAACTCTGCAAACCCAAACAGCAACCAAAATCATTAACATCCATGTACGAGACAGTCTTCCATGGCTTCTCTGCAAAGCTTTCGTGTTTAGAGGCTGAGAAGCTCGGAACAAGTTTCCAGCGAAAAGACGTTTGATTCTGGAGAGAGTCGGACCATTCATGTATACAAGACAGTCTTCCGCTTCTCTGCACAGTTCTTGCTTTTAAAGGCTGAGAAGCTCGGAACACTTGCTGGTGTTCTCGTCGTGATTCCTGAACAGGTCCGGCAGTTACAGACCATCGCCTCAGTTCAAAAGGGTATAATTGGTAATCAACAATCATTTTTACTTACTAAACTCCCAAGGGAGGTAAATGTGGTTTTTCTAAACTGAAGGGAGGTCTGTGATTCAAGCAATAGTGAAGGGAGGTAACCGTAAATTACTCTATATTTTTTTATCAAGAGCACATTTCTCAATAATTATGTGATGTTTTTGACTCTTCTTTCCTCTTCAAAATTAAGGCTGTGTTTGAAACCTTGAATTTTGAAACTAAGAAAAGAAAATGCTGGAGAAAGCACTTTCTCTTGTTTGGTTGAAGAAAGAGTTTGGGATAGAGATTTGGAAAGAAAATATGTTGAAAAGTTCTCTTTGTGCATCAAAATCTTCCCCTTCAAAAAGGTAGGGATTTTGAAAGAAAAGAAAATAAAAGATGGAGATTACTCTCCCAACACTGCAACCTAACTCATAACAACTTTCTTTCCTTGGCGGTCAATCAATCTTGCGGGAATATATGAGAACTCACCGGAAATCGTTGGAACTCACCAGAATCTGATTTGTCGCATGAATATATGAGAACTCACCGGAAATCGTTGGATCTCACCCGAATCTGATTTTTCGCATGAATATATGAGAACTCACCGGAAATCGTTGGAAATCCCCAGAATCTGATTTTCGCATGAATATATGAGTACTCACCCGAAAATCGTGGGAAGTCACCAGAATATGATTTTCTTTTCTATTCTTAACAAACTCTTGGAAAGAAACACCTATTATTTCTTCTCTTCCACTTCATCTTTCTTTTCTTTTGTTTCCTTCTAAAATCCAAGGTTACAGCCTAAAAGTCTCTATGGTTTATGCCATAAGGATATAGTAACTCAACAGATGGATTCTGCATGCTTTGAAGCCTCTCTCTCTCTCTCTCTCTCTCTCTCTCTCTCTCTCTTTCTTTTTCAAGATTAAACAGAAGCTGGATTGTAGAAGGCATTGAATAATAGTGAAAATAACTTCTTGGTGATTTCTCTGTGACGAGAGCTGTTTGCGACTGTTCTTTTTCATCCCTTGCAACAACATAATTGTAATTCTGTTCTACTCAACCATCAATTGTTCCTTGTTACTAATTTCGTATTCTAGATTTTTCTGATAATCAAGGAATTGTCGGCGCAATTTGGATCTCAGTTTTATTTTCTTGATTCTTTTTTGAAAATGCTTTCAGGATCTGTGGAGTCATGACTCCATCAAGGTCATCGCAGTCAAATTAAGTCACATGATACGGGTGAAACTGGCAATTCCCCATATTTAGGATTCTATTTACACTGTACATGAGGATTTGGGAAATAGGTTAGGTAGCCTGTTTATCCCTTTTCATTTGATTGGAAGATCTTGGGATTGCCATGACTATGATAATCCTGCAGTATGACTTTGTAAATTTTTTTTTTTTTGGGAATTATCATCTTATAATTGGGTTTAGAGCTGTCTATCTATCTTTTCTCTATTTCAACCTAGCGAAATTTTGAGCCGTTCCGTTGCATGATAATTTATAGGTACGAATCTGTGGGTAGTTTAAGCAATCAAATTTTCTTCTCTTTTGGATTTATTTTGATTCTACTTGGAATTTTAGAATATTTGCACCATTATTTTGAGGTTGATCTGTGCTTTCAGTATTTTTGGTTGTTTGAGGGAGTCTAGGGGCTTGACAAATTAATTACTGAAAGATGACTGATCTTGCAGATCAATGCATGGCGGAGGGAAATGAGGCTTGCAGCCATTTTATCTTCTTCAAACTTTTGCCTTCTTGTCGTTATTTATCTTTTCAGGGTTGATGTTGAATGAAGCTTTGACATGGATTGGGGAATTATTCCAGAATTTCCAAATAGGGGGTTTGATAATTTATGTTTGTGTTTCTACTTGCCTAATGTCTAATGGGGTATGTGATGTGGTGTCATATTTTCATTCCTTCTGAACATCTCTCATCTAATGGGTTATGTTAGCAATTCAATGTCAAATTTGTCATAAGTTGGCATACCACGACTGCTTTTGATTGTTCACCATTGTAAAACAAAATCTCGTCCATGCCTGGAAATATCTAGATCTTATCTCATCTGACAATCTTTAAACCTGCTTTTTTTTTCTTTGGAAAAGGAAAATGAGAGCATCACTCGTGACCTATATAGGTCCCCTACAATCACAATAGAAAATCGGCATGTGACTATAGGCTTAACTGAAGAAATGTTCGATAGGCTTAAATGAAGACATGTTCAAATCGTTTTTTCTTTGACGAGTCTTTTTTCTAAAGATAAAAAAAACCTTTATCTAAATCAAAAATCAGATAAATTTTTTTTATATAATAATATAAAATAAATACTATGATAATCATAAGATTTATTTATTTTTGTGTTTTAAGGTTTTAGGGTTTATCTTTTTCATTTAGGGTTTAGCATTTTTTAGCGTTTTAATTTTTTTAAGGTATAAATAGTAGGGTTTAGGGCTCATCTTCTCGGGTTTATTTATTTATTTATTTTTGGGTTTATATTTTAAGATTCATCTAATCTTTTTAGAGTTTTTATTATTATTATGTTTTTAGGGTTTAATATTTTGGATTTAGGGTTCATATTTCTTTTTAGGGTTTTAGTTTAGGATTTTAAGATTATAAGTTTTAATACTTAGAATTTAAGATTTAAGCACTTTTTATATTTTATATTTAATTTTTTTTTTAAATTTTATTTCTAACCATTTTGGTTTTAGTTTGATTAAAACTCTACAGGTTGTCAGTGTTTCACTAATCTACTCGTCATAACATTATGAAATGGCAGACCGTGAGGTAATCTACTCGTCGTAACGTTATGAAATGGCAGACCGCGGGTGACCTCACGACTCTTTGGAAAATGAACACCTCACCCTTGGGTGACTTATATTGCTGACCTATCACCTCTCTACGGTTGTGCCATGTGTCTATAGAATGGAGGTATGAAATAGTAGGAAAGATTTTGGCGGAGAAGATGTACAACTTTGAAGGCATAAAGAATGGCATTTAAGATTGCGAGGAATTCAGTTTGTCTGTAAATTGTTATTGTTGGTTTTTTTTTTTTTTTTTTGTAACCATGCGTATATGAAGAAAGTCCTTGACAATGGATCATAATGGTTTATAAAACACACTGATCATGCGGAAGCTAGACGGGAACCAAAAACTATTGAAAGCAGCATTGTCTGAAGAACCTTTAGGTTGCAAATGTAGACTCCTAAACTGGTTTGAACAAGGATACGAGAAAAAGATTAGGGAACAAATTGGAATCCATCTGAAAGTAGATACTGATGGAGGAAAAGAGGGTAGGGAGATACATAAGAGTTAAAAGAAAAGAGGGTAGGGAGATGCACAAGAGTTAAAAGAGTTCGAATCAACGTTTTGAAGCCTCCCCTTGGAAGCATCACCTTAACCGATTAGACTGGAATTAAGAAGGTGGAATTGTATGCCATCTTGATCGGAATTATTCAAAGTGTGAGAAGGTGAAGAAGACACATTCTTGTACAAGAACATGTCTGTTCAAGGCTAGAATATGTCCTCATGTAGTAGAGGTGACTGCGGATGCTTACTTAGAAGCGTTGAATCAAAATACGATGCACCATGTGCATTGTGACTTTAAATAGGCATAACTTTTGGCTTCAGTGTTAGAATTAGGCTTATAATACAATTTCAGAAAGCTAATGACGAGAGCTACAAGAATTATTGCTACGCTATGATGTGAGATGCGTGTCGGCCGTTTAAAGTTGTTTAGACCCTCAAAACGGCGTCTGAAGTCTTTTACCCGTTTTAGTAACTTTTGCTTACTTATTTCTTTTAGGATTGTTTTTAGCAGTTTAGGGTTTTGTTAGAGATATGATTTTCTTATAAACAAAGAAGAGATTGTAGAGAGAATTATTATTAGACGTTTTATGAAAATTGATTGAGAATTTTTTCTCTTTTATTTCTACCGTTTTAAGGTATTTCCCTTAAATCCTAGCAACTCTAGAAGGTTGTGTGTTCTGTCGCCGGATTCATCAGTCCTATTCTTCTTCACCCTATATCATGTCCCATCTTATGGCGTGTATAAAACCAAATCCGACAAGCAACCTTTGGTTAATTGAACTTAAGCATTTGATTGTTGCCATGAATGTCAAGTCTGACCAACTTGTTTCAATGGTGACACTGACTCGAGGTGAACTAGGTGATTCAGCTACAAAGTCCAGAGGAGCTTCCACTTCGACTAACAAAGACACACAACAATGGCACACGAAGGTGGACTTCCCTCGTTTTGGATGGGATGACCCGAGAGGTTGAGTTTATCGTTGTAAACAATTCTTTGTTGTCAATGCCATTGACAATGCTCAGAAGGTTCGGTTGGTATCTATTCATTTAGAAGACAAGGCAATCTAGTGGTTCTAGTGGTATGAACGCACTATAGGTTGGATTGATTGAGGTGATTTTGTGCCAGCTCTATGCACACATTTTGGACCAACCGCTTTTGACGATCCAGTTGGTGAAATAACTAAGCTCTGCCAATTGAGATTTGTTACAACATACCAAGATCACTTTGAAGAACTGGCAAATCGTACTCATGGTCTCTCAGAATATTTCTATGCCAGTTGTTTCATTAGCGGGCTTAAGGATGAGATCCGCACAAGTGTCCAGATGTTCAAACCTACTACGATTACCCATGCCAATGGGTTAGCAAGGTTGCAAGAGGAGGTAACCGAAGTTGCCATGAAATAATCATGCGCCAATCCTTTCAATCAACCACAACCACCACCCATTTTCAAACCACAAGCAGGTGGTGCATTATCCCCCGTATGGAAGCTTACCCAGGTGGAAATGAATACGAGAAGGGAGTAAGGCTTATGTTTCCATTGTGATGAGCGATACGTTCCGGGAAATCAATGCAAGAAAATTCAATTATTCTTATTGGTAGGAGATGATGAAGAAAGTGATGGTGAAGAACCGTGTGATGCAGACAATGATGATGGTGAAGCTGTGAATGAAGACCCACAAATCTCAATACATGCATTGGTCGGGTCAATGTATCACCACACCATGTGAATTTGTGGGTATATAAAACGTTGTCCAGTAATCATTTTGGTTGATTCAGGAAGTACTCATGGTTTTCTAAATCCCTCTGTGGCCAGAAGAACAAGGTGTAATGTTCAAACAACTCAACCAATATATGTCACATTTGCAAATGGAGCGTGTCTACAAAGGGCTGCGATATGCAAGTCGTTCCAATGGGTTATGCAAGAATCTGTGTTTGAGACGAAAATGCGGCTCTGATTTTTAGGATATTGTGATATGGTGTTGGGAGTTTAGTGGTTATTGTAGCGACCCACGTCTTTAAATTATAATTAATATAATTTAATTATAATTAACAATGAAAATCCTTTGTGAAATTTTATATAGGGTTGTGTATCTAGATAATTGAAATTAGTAGAATTTGTAATTATAACAAAATATAAGGTCCATTGTGTAATATTAGAAACAATAGGACCACTTAAGTAATTTTAAAACCTTATGGAGGCTAGGGTTTGAAATGGGCATGTAAGACAAGGGGGATGGAGGTGTGTATGAACCAATTCATTAGGGGTAGTTTAGACTTTCCTTTAGACTGAATTTGAATTAGGAAGTTATGGATAGAGATGGGAAGAACAAATTCTCTTCACCTTCTAAAAAGGACACATGTAAGCATGGAAAGGTTTCCATAACCTATTCCCTTTCTTTGGTGTACATGATTAGGAGAAGAATACCATATTTGAGGAAAAGGAGTTTTGCTGTAGAAAAAAAGAAGAGACAAGGAAAAGAGAGAAGAAGAGAGGAGGAAAGAAGGAAGAAAGGCTATGGAGGAAGAAGGCTAAAGGAAGGCTTGAGATCTTCTAGTGATGGAAATCTGTAGAGAAAGGTTTGAGAAGAAAGAGGTAGGGATTCTCCATTGATTTGACGGTAGTTATATTCATAGGGTTATAATGATGCTATAGATAACATGCTTAGAATGATATGCATGATTGAATGATGTTGAATCTCACATGTATAATCCTATTTTAATTATTAGGTTTTGTTTGTGATATTAGGAATTGATGTTTGCTAGTGTATTTGATGTTTGGTGTGAGAAGAAGTGTGAAATTTAAGGTTATGTGAAGTTGGGCATAAAGCCCTAGGAATTCTAAATATTTCTAGGTAACAAACAGTAGGCTTCTAGGTCCCATCGAGCCTTCCTCTAAACTTAGATCATTTATTTAATATTTTTCTATGATTCCCCTATGAGTTAGGAAAACAACGCAACAAGTTTGAAGCGATTCCGACGAGTATAGAATTAATTATGGCCAAAACACTGAACTACTGTCGAAGCTGAAACTAGCATCGGCAGGTAACTCGGCATCTACCAAGACATCTACCGAAAATTCCCAGAAAATGATAACATTTTAGACAATCTGTTGAGCCTCGGCAGGACATGTACCGAGACTCCTACTGAGTTTGGATTATTTAATTTATATTTTTTTGGCTTCCCTTGTTAGTTAGGAACACAATGGTCCAAGTTTGAAGTCAATCCGATGAATATAAAAATAGTTATGAATTAAACATTGACGAGGTGTCAAAACTGCAAAATGGCCTTTGGTAGGAAGCTTGGAAGGTACCGAGCATCTACCGAACTCCAAATGAACCCAAATTTCATGCGAAGTTCCCATATGAGGTTTTGGATATGTGTGTGATGTTTGTTTGGTTGCAAAATGAATGATTATGGTCGTATGATTGGAAGTGTGTAGTTCTCTTGATTTTCAGCATGAATTGGTAGTGATATGAACTATAAATGATGTGTGAGTGGTGATGAGAGTATTCACTGGTTGCCAGTATGATTGGCTATGTTATATGATTGTGTATGTTATGTGAGTGGTGCTGGGAGTATCCACTTGTTGTCAGTATGATTGACTATGTTATATGATTGTGTATGTTATTTGAGTGGTGTTATGTTACGTGAGTGGTGCTGGGAGTATTCACTAGGTGTCAATGTGATTAACTGTGGTTTGTGTATGCTATTTGAGTGGTGTTGGGAGTATCCACTAGGCTAGCATCGTGATGAGGTGTGACTCTAGATGAGCTCACCATAGACTGAATGAGTGGAATTGTGGTAATCTACCGTAGGGTGAAAGTCCCTAAAAGAATAAGTGTACTGGTGTATTCTTCCGTGTGGTGAAAGTCCCTTAAAGAATAGTGTACTGGTGTATTCTACCATGTGGTGAAAGTCTCTTAAAGAATAGGTCTTACTGGTGTATTCTACCGTGAGGTGAAAATCCCTTAAAGAATAGGAATAGTGGCATTCTACCGTGATGTGCAAGTCCCTTAAAGAATGGAATGGTGGCATTCTACCGTGGGTGCAAGTCCCTTAAAGAATGGAATGATTGAATGAGCATGTGATTAGACCAAGTCTAATTACCCTTGCATTGCATAATCATCTGCATTCATTGTGCATACTTGCATTATATCATACTTCATTAATCATCTGCATAATCGACTTGAAGTGATGTGTGTGTACTTCAATTTATTGATTGTTTGTGTTGTGATTGCTTTTGTATTGTGGATTGTGTTTTGTGGCATGGTGGGGTTATGTGGATCAATTGTCAAGGCATGATGGGATCATGTAGCCTATATGTGAGGCATGGTGGGACCATGTGGTTTACTTATTATGCATAGTGGGACTATGCTGTTTACTTGTTATCCATAGTGGGACTATGTGGTTGTCACATCCTAAACTATTGAGATCCTTGGGGTACCAAAAACTAAAGTATGTAACTCTCACCCCAAGTATATATGGGAGTGGAAAGAATAATCAAAACTTAAGCGGAAGTAAACATTAATAGTTCTATTGATAACTTAAGTAAAAATAAATAAATCTGGTATTCTTACAAATGATTTAATGAAGTCTATATGTAAATCTAATACAAAGCCTTATCTACTATTTCTTTAATTCTAGTCTCTTCTTAAGCTCTCCTTATGTTATTCTTTAGTCCTGAAAAATATAAATAAACATACATAAGCTGGAAAGCTCGTATGCGTAGTCCTTCAAGGTAAGGTATTTATTCAAATCTCAATGTTAAGAGATACAAACAATATAACAAATAATGTAAGTATAATCTGTAAAATATATGATGAATAATGATAAGTATGAACAACAATCATAATAAGTGTTTCTCTCCCAATTCTCACTTTGGTATATGAAATAATGATGGTCCATATCAATGATCATACTTCTATATGCAAATTAGATCAAGTGTATCATACACTAAATGCTCTCAATAATATCAATAATCAATATGCAATGCAAGGTGCAGTTAAGTATGCTAAAATTGTAACTTTCTACATGATCGATCATTCCTTGAGCAAGATGTCTTCTCAAACCATCCCCCTCATACAGGGCCATTCTCAAGTTAAGATATTCCACGTGTACATTATGGTTTTAAGGGACTTCGACCTAGAGGGCACAATGTAATAACCCAGAAATTTAAAATTTCAAATGAAGGGTATTTTGGTAATTTTGGTATCATGGTAAGGCCATGAGTGTAATTATAAACTTAATTTAGTCTTTGGAATACCGTAGATGTGGTATTCCCGCTTTGCACCATAGTATGAAGA
>JAUPMG010126722.1:0-11602 GCA_031762675.1 Pachysandra terminalis | reverse complement strand
AAATATATCTTGCCAAATTCAGTGAATCAGAAAAAACAGAAAACTCAAACAATAAGAAAACTTAGTTGTGAGAACATCGCAAATAATATGACAGTCCTGAGGCAACTAAATTATTATGAGAGATTTATATTAAGATGTGATGTTTCAAAGCAGCAACAAAAACATCGGAACCATTAATAACAATGCTTTGACCCAACCGAGTCGGTACCATGAATCCTGCACTGCAATTCCAGCATGTCAAAAACAACATTCTCAGTTAACATATCTACCTTCAAATAATTTGACTGACTCCATCCAAGTACATTTTGATATTCGTCTAGCCCTTTCATATCGTTCAACTTGCAAACTTTACCACCATTATACAAGTGCTTTCATAGGTCTCTAAAAATTAATCCTAGAGTTTCTCGATTACATTCATTTCTAATCATTCTTAATCTTTCCGTACATTCATCTTGGCATCTCCATCTTTGCTTCACAAGTTCAAATCCTATGCAGTGCCTTCAATTTCGACAAAACTTACAAAAATTTAGCAGGAGTTTTTGATTTTCTCACTTTTTGGAGATGCATCTCCCGAGGAATCGCCAAAATTCAGTTCTGAAGTTAATTTTCAAAAACTTTGACAAATTTCAGCTAAATTTGAGTTCTGTAATTTTGGGAGACAACCAATATGCCAAAAGAAATTCTGAAATTTTCCAAAATACCAGGAAATTAAAATTACAATCTGAAAATGCCTCCTAAGACCCCCCTTTTTCAGCAACTTTTATAAGATTTGGGCTTCTAGGCAAAATCTAAGAGCACGTTATCAAAACTTTGAGACGAAAAAGGCTATATTCAAAAGATTTTATCATATAACAACAACAACAAAATACCTTACCCCTACTGTTTGTGATTGGCAACACAAATCTTGTCCTCCACCCCAATATATCAAAAACCATATCTTCGGTCAGATATGAGCATCAAAATCCTTTCGGAATGGCTCCATTCAGGATATTTTTAGTCTTCTGTTGCCCTTTTAGATCTTTCAATATGTACCCCCTTGCAACTTCTCACATCTGGCTATCTAGGTCTTCCCTTTAATGCCCAAGCCATTTCAAACTACGTTCGTTTACTTATCTCCTGTTTGGGAAACCATAGGCACTCTCGGATATGCTCATTCCTTACCTTATCTTTCCTAATCTTCCCATATATCCATCTCAACATCCTCGTCTCAGCAATGCTCATCCTATGCATGTGTTACATCTTTGTTGCCTAACATTCAAATCCTTATATCATAGCAGGCCTAATTCACAAAGTTATGGTCTAGATTAAAGATTTATCTCAGATCTTAATGACTAGAAGAAGTGCAACTTTTTTGGAGCAACTGGTTTTAGAAAATCGTCTGGTTCAAATGAAAGTTGTTTTAATGAAGAAACCTGTGGTGGTGCATTGGATTAAACAACGTTTGGGGTTCTATAAACTTAATGTGGATGGGTCCTTCCTTAGCAATGCTGGACGGGCTGGTAGTCCGTTGGATTAAACAACCTTTATGACCACTGTTCATATACTATGGCAGAGGTCTCAGCATTAGCTGATGGTCTTCTTGTTTGCATGTCTCTTGACTTTTTTCCAGTTATGGTGGAGACTGATTCTAGAAGCCGTCTATTTCTTGACAAAGTCGCTTTGGGAAATATTATAGGCATCAGTTTTCTTCGAGGAGTCTATGTTCTACAATCTAATTTCTGTAAATACTTCTATTTTTGAGTCCAAGAATTAAGAATTTTACATCCCTTTTTTTGGTCATTAATAGAGCAGTTGGGGGTTTTCCTAATCCCCACCCCCTCCTATTACAGGGTGTATTTACCACCAAAAGGTGGTTGTAAAAGAAAAGTATGATCAAGAGAAAATAAAATTGTTTAACTCTATAGTCAATGCCTGGCCCATATATGCATACATAATGGTTCAAAATATTGTATCAAGCTAGTATATCGATCAGATAAAAAGCGGAAACGTATCGAGATACGTAGCAGATATATGCTTCGAAACGCCTTAAAATCTGGGAAACATTGAAAACTCATGGAAACTATTGGATAGTTAAAATAATACACTCTTTAGATGCAAAGATAAGCATTAAAATGATGAATTGACATAAATTTCATATCGTACTCATTAACATAGTATATTTCAATGTGGAAACAAACATAGATGCGGCAGGCTTACGGAAACCATAAAAATATTGTTAATGTCAAGGGAAGCAATAATATAACGTAAAAAGTAATAAAATATTAAAAAATAAATAAATAAATCATATCAATTACCAATAAGGAATAGGACACAATCGATTTTACGACATTTAACTATACTTTCAAAGTTCAAACATCACGAAAATAACTCAAAACCCTTAGAAACAACTTAGAACAAAAAGAAACAAGTTTTATTACTTGATACAAATATTACATGAAATTATAAGAATAAAAGAAAAAAAACTACGCTTAGAAACACACACACAAAAAAAAAAAAAAACCCTTTAAACTAAGCATAGAAAAATTAAACAATATGCAAAAAAACCATAGTAACAAAATTTATTATTTATTATTATTTTTATTAATAATAATTTAAAATAGATTTAGCGATGTGTAGAATATGATTAATCTATGAAACTAATAGATCAGCCATGGATTGATGTAATATATATATATATATATATATAAAGAAAATACATTTATTTAATAAAAATTATTAACTATAAATTTAATTTTTCAAACATTAGGATGAATGTATTAAGCAATAGATCACCCTTAGATTCATCACATATATAAATTTTAGGTCAAAAAAATATGGTTTAATACGTTTCGAAAAAAAAAAAAAAAAAGATAATTCTTACTTTTCAAAAAATCTTTAAAAACATTGAAAATTTCTTGAAAAATAGGCATCATCTAGATCTATGAACTTCAGCTGAAATCCATAGATCCATGTAATACAACTTCAAAACATGCTTTTAGATACAAAGAATATAATTTAGAATGATAAAAAAATATTTACAATGCATACCTCAAAAAACTATGCAAGATGAGGAAAAGTGTTATTTAAGCTCCAAAAAAATAGATGTTTTCAATCAAACTAAGAAGACTTGTGTAGGTACAATGGGGTTTGGTTTTTTGGTTAAAAAGAGGAAGTTTCGAGGGAAAAAAATAAGATAATTGTTACTTTTCAAAAAATCTTTAAAACAAAATTGAAAATTTCTTGAAAAATAGGCATCATCTAGATCTATGAAATTCAGCTGAAATCCATAGATCCACGTAATACAACTCCAAAACATGCTTTTAGATACAAAGAATATAATATAGAATGATAAAAAAGGGAAAAAAAACTCTTACAATGCAGAACTCAAAAAACTATGTAGGACGAGGAAAAGTGTTTTTTAAGATCCAAAAAACTAAGACTTGTGTAGGTACAATGGGGTTAAAATAAAATTTAAAATGATATATATAATGCATACCTCAAAAAACTATGCAAGACAGGAAAAGTGTTTTTTAAGCTCTACAAAAATTGATGTTTTCAATCAAACTAAGAAGACTCGTGTAGGTACAATGGGGTTCGGTATTTTGGTTAGGAAGAGGAGAGTTTAAAAATGGAGTCGATGATTTGTTTTTCATGTTTTACATGTAAAAACGCATTGCATGTATCGAAAGTATTTGGTCGATATATTGTAACAAAGAGACTGTATTGACTGACACAGTCAATATGTTACATGTATCAACTATCAACTGATAATAGTGTAGAAATTAACTTATCCTAAAATATACCTGTGCATCATGCTGACATGGTGGATTCATGATAATATATTGACTGTCTAAGTGGATAACATAAGATATTTGGAACCATGCATACATACATATATCGCACCTATTTCTAAATTGATTATTTATAAAGCCAGCATTAGTGCACAACATCACCGTAAAAAACCAGAATGCAGATTCACAAATAGCTTCACAAACAATTCAGGTTTTGTTGAGGCAGAGTGTTAAAACTTGGGATTGGATCTGTGATTGTTCCTGGCAAGCCAAAGTTGTGTCACTGGTCGTTATATGGATAGGCTGATACCAAACCAAACGCCAAAAAATTAAAGAAAATAAGAAAAGGTTTGAATACAATTGCATTGAAAAAAAAAAACACAATTACAACATTCCTAATGATCAATTGAAATAATGTAGTGCTGTATTTTGCTATACTGATTTTGTAAAAACAACACAAATCATTCAATAAATATAGATGCATGGTAATACATTCATAAACAACACCCTATGATCCAAACGAGTCAAGTGCAATGCAGGACTAGTTGAATGTTTTTCCAATATTCCATTTTTCATTTCAGGATTGCCGCTTGGTGGCTGGTGAGCCTGAGTTGACTCGGATTGAGATTGTCCAAGATTTAACACCATGTGTGTGCGTGGATAGAATGAGAGTATTTAAACAGTTGACCCCTCTTCTCATCAAAAAAGCAGTCAAGCTAGAGAAACTTGCACACAGAAGTGCTATTCCTTTGTTGTATCTCGCATTTTTTGGCACACACACACACACATAAATATATATACATATTCACTTTTGTTCTTTTGCCTTGATACTTGTTACTACATGGCTTACATCTATGGCAAACAAATATTATCTTTTCTAAGCAAGATAAATTGAGTTTTATGAAGCCATAAACTCACAGGATGATAGATAAATGGCATGAAAATAGTAGTAATAGCAGTGATAAACAATGATAGTAATAATAATGACAATGATAACAATAGATAATTATAGTGAAAAATGATAATGACGATACTAATGATGATGATAACGAAAAATAAGAAAAAATCCAAGCTCGTAAAATAAGAAGCTAGTGAATATGAACTAAAAAGAAAATAGAAAAATATAACATTATAAAATAAGATTAAACTGAATTAATGACTAAACTCTTATCGTTTGTAATCATTTCCATTTGAACATCTGCTGGGCTATAAGGAAAGAGAGGTACCAGAATCTTCCATGGAAAGGTGAAAAGTGTGGACAAATTGAAGATGAAAGTTCTTAGGCTGATAATCCATTGGTATTCTACTTCTCAAAAGTTTACAAGGGCACATATTCTTTCTTTTTGTGGGGAATGGCAATAATTTCTGTTCATTTGAATGTGTAAAGACTCAGTGAGCTGGTTTTTATTTATTTTTTATTTTTTTATTAGCTTCTCTATATACCCATCATGTACTGAGGGCTTGCTCATTTCTTAAAACTGACACAATATCCTTATTTTCATATCAAATCTTCGTGCTTGCATAATGAATTTTCATAAAATAGCTAAAACAATCAGAACCAAACAAAGAAATGATCTAGAGCTGTGTGATGGCAGGACCAAGCTTATAACATCAATATGATGATAGCAACAACTCATATCAAGCAATTTTTTGCCAATGCTATGAAGAACTAAGAGATAATAACCCTACAAATAATCATCATTATGTGATTCATGAGATAATAACTCATCTACAGATTTACATGCCAGAATCAAAAGCAGCAGATTAAAATCAAAATTGCACTTGACGTTAAAGATAAAACATGTATCCTACATAGCATTGAAGATAATGTACCAACCTCAAACATTACAAGAGTGGGCTCTATTACTCGTTCAGCTACTGAAGCATTAGCTTCTGCTGCTCGATCATCTCTGGAGTCAGTAATTTCCAAAGTTCTGGAGTCTGCTAACTTTTCTTCCCTAGAGCCATGTATGGAATAGTTAGCTACAACAATGCTATCAGCAGATGAATCCTCCGCTACTTGTCGTTTCTTGGTTTCAACATCAGACTCTTCCTGGGAATGTGGTTCCCCAGCATCATGACCATCATTCGTTTCCATACTAGTAACCCCATCAGTCAACTCTTGAGTGTTATCATGATGTATATGTTCCATCAGACCAACTTCATCAACAGTTGATGCAACTGTATGGCATGCTGAGCCTTTTATTTCACAATCAGCAACTGATGATAATAGGAGTGAACCAGGTGGCAAAGCAGGGGTTGTTGTCCATAAACCGGTACTGTCATTCCGGGTGTATATTTGAGGAGGGGCATACCATTCATGACGGTCAACCGTAACCAGGACAGGCTGCAACCAAAAGTAGAAAGTATCAAGACAGATTATTTTCAAAAATTTTATTTTGTATGATGACAGCGGACTATATAAAATTAAAAGCGGCGCCCAACTACAAACCATTCCAGACTATGAAAGTATGAATCGAAGTTGGCACATATTTTTTACGTGTGGGTCAGTAAAGTGACATGGTGGTATAGGAACCAAAAGAAAGCATCTTTCTCCAAGGCTGTGTTTGGATTTGCTTTCAAAAAGTTGTTGTCAGAAGCAAGAAAGCAATAAGTAGATTCTCTGCTTTTCAGAAGATCTTTTATGAAGCAAAACTATTTGGTAAACTTTTGCTCTATAGCTTAAAAGCAAAAAAAGCATGTTTGGTAACTATAAGCTGATAAATTGATTTTTGTCATTATACTATTATTTTAAATAATATATCTCTACAATTAGTAATAATCAATCTCACTACAATGAAATTATAGGCTTAAAGCTACGGCTAAAGATATAGCCATCGGAGAAGAAAACCCCGTTTAGAATAACAGGTAAATAAAAATGGTGGGAAAGGGATAGCAGTTGTTAGGGATTTCTGACAAATCCTATGTGAAAGAATTTTGTTTTCTGATACAAATCATATTGAAAAACAGATCAAGAAGAAGAAGAAGAAGAAGAAGAAGACCGGTTGCAGATATTGCCGATCATCAGAGATCTTTGGAGAAGATGGGTATTGACCAACGAGATACTTACGAAGGATGGTGCTCAAATTTTGTTGTCAAAATTGTCTGAAATCTTTTAGAGCAAAATTTTAGGATTTATATTTTGCCTACTTAAACGAAAATGAAAAATTTCAACGCAATTTGAAACCTTGACAAATATTAATAAATCGGTAAGGCTGTAAATGAGTCGAGTTGAGCTGAGCTTTGTCCAGCTCAGCTCGGGCTTGTAAACCTTGAGTAAGGCTCAGGCTCGACTCATGCTCATTAAAAGATTTTGGGATCAGGCTTGGCTCAGGCTGGTTAAAATATTTTAGGCTCAAGTTCGCCTCGTAAAAGGCTCGGCTTGCAAGAAACATTAGATTAGTTTTAATCGAATCGAGCCTACCCAAGCTTAGCTCAAGCTCATTACGTTAATGAGCTTTTTATTGGCTCAAGTTTAGTTCGTGAGCCTAATTATAGAGCTCAAGTTCGGCTCATATGAATTGACCTAGCTCGGATCGTTGGCAGCCTTATAAATAGGCATAAGGCTAATTTTAAGAATATACGTGTAAGAATATAATTATAAAAAGTTAAAATGACTATAGATATAAATAAATGGGTAAATTTTGTAATTTTAAAAAATATGTATATCTTTTTTTTTTTTTTTATCGATAACGAAGGAGATTTTTATATATAGAAGAGAATGTACAAAAAACAAGGAAAAAGAAAGTAACCAATTCCCCAAGAGAGAGAACTAACTAAAAAGAAAACAAAAACAAAAGCTAAAACAAAGCTAAAGAGACCCAAGAAGCCCATACAGAAGCTTCGTGCTCTTCTTATTTTCATCGAGTTTTCGGAAACTATCGGATTTCTCCATGGTTTCAAGGATCGGACCGATCAGGTCCATACTGATTAGTTCGTACTAGGATCGGCCAGGACCTGTCCGGTCCCAAACCATGATACAACTATTGTATCGTGAGGCTTTGGATCAGACCGGTCCAACAGATACCGGTACGAACCGGCCGGTACAACCAGTCCAATGTTTTTTTTTAATTTATAAATTAAACGGTCCAGACCAGTATCGAACTGGACTGCTCTAGTACCGAGTGGTCCCGACCGGTACCACCTGTCCGGCGCTCGGTACCGTCAGTCCAACGACCGGTGCTGCCAGTTCAGCCTAGCCGAACTAAAAAAAATGTTAAAAATAAAAACTGGGTGATCCATTTTTGTACCTAATCCGAATCAGCCGGTATTGTCGGTCCGGACCGGGAATGGTCTGGTCCCTGATCCTGAGACTTTAAACCTTGGGGTTCTATATTAAAGCAAAAAAACAATAATTTGCTTTCAGAGAGAAGCAATGTTTTATTGCTTTTCGATTAAAGCAAAAAAGTTGCTTTTTTGCTTCACTTTAAGCAAAAAAAACCTTTCAGAAAAATGAAACCAAAAAGTATTTTTGCTTTTAAAAGCACATTTTTGCTTTCAAAAGCAAAAAAGTACTTTTGAAAAGCAAAACCAAACACAGCTCAAGTTCTAATGAAAAATCCAGTTCCAGCTACCACCAAGACTGGAGGTGTTATTTATATGATCAAAGGTCCTAAGTATACACACTATGATCTGCAAGGATAAGCATTTGAGTATTTTGAGGTCTATTGGCAGGGTGAGGAATGAGGATCATGCTTGCTCATTGGTTGTGCTTTTGATGTCTTTGGAAGAATTTCTATTTCAGAGGTGGCGCAAGAGTGGAATGCAGTGTTTTCATCATTCCATTATCAGGATCACTGTAGCTTCATTGCCTTGAATAGCTCCTAAAAAGGGAATGATCAAGCTAAACTTTGGTAATTGTTCCTTGGGCATCGGCATCATGGCCCCTCGAGTATAGGTTGTGTTTTTCACGATAACTCTGAGATTATCATTCATGCACACTCCATGCCATTTGAGAGGGAGACTCAGAGAAAAACTGCTTGCTCCATTATCGGTCATAGAAAGGTGCTTTTAGAATCATGTCGAGTGGAATTATCTTTCTACGATAGCATGGCTTCATAGACATCCAACTCACTATATTAGCTAGCTCATTTTTTAGCTTCCTCAACTCTCAAAGGTGCCTAAAGCAATTAGTAACTTACCTGATAGGTTAGCGAAGAGCAGCGCTGGGAGGGAGTCTATGTTAAGGGCATCCTTACACTAGAGATGCTCCTAAGGGGGAAAGTCCATGTTTTATGTTCTGTTTGGTGGCCTGTTATGTGACAATCAGTAAGGTTTTCTCCATTTTTTGTGTGTTTTTCTATTAGATAAAGCAATGCAAACTACTTTTTTCTTCTGGATTGTTTAGGCCTTAGATGTTTTTTCTTCTTGCTTTGTGCGTTGTTTGGCTGTTAGCTTTATTATTCCCCTCCTTTCTATAAAGATAATCCTTCGGCATTCAAAAGAAGATTCATCCAAGCAAGAAACTCAATTCTAGGAGGAACGGGATTAGCCCAAAACACCCAATCGGATATCATACTCTTTAGGATTTCTTAATGCACTAAGGAACGAAGAGAGAGGACCCTTCTTCAAATTCAGAACCCATACTCTCCCATTGTCACACCCTGAGTCAATCTGAATACATGCCAACCTGTCCACAAGTTTAGCAAACTGACTCCTTTCCCAAGATCAGAGAGGTCTTCCAAAGGAAGATACCCATTAAACTAATCCATTTGAGAAGGAGAAGCCCTCACTAACCGAAATATTTACAGCTTGAGCAGTACCATAAAACCTTGGACAAAGAAGACAGAGGCCCCACTCTTCTCCAATCATCCTCCGAAAACCTCACATTTGTTAATATATATTGTATGTGTATGTGTATCATATCAAAAACATGTTAATTTAGCATATTTTGATCTTATCTTTGCATAAAAATAGGTATTGGTTTATGTATCCATCGTTTTCCTTGCGTATCCACCTGTATCATGACTTTTACAACATATCTAGCGTATCCATGTCGATACTCGATACGTATCCGTTTTCAGGACGACCGATACGCTACCTCGATACGATATTTTGAACCATGCACATTATCTCCTCCCTCACCTTACATCTAGGATGTGCAATGAAGTTATCAAAGGTACACATAAAACTCACCCAGACATCAATCTCCATACAAAGAAACCACTTTCTCAGAATCCCAGTTCTTATCTTATGCATAAAACCAATTGGTATTATTATAACTCCAAAGCCACTTACCCAACAAAGCTTAATTAATTCCGTCACCTTCCTAAACCCAACCCTCCCAACTTAATAGGCCTACAAATCCAGTCCCATTTAACCAAATGGGATTTCTTCTTCAGACCCCTCCCTCTTCAAAGAAAATCCCTCTGGATTTTCTCAATTCTTAAAGCTACTCTCACTCATAACAAACTTGAATAGAGAAGGATAATAGATGGGAATGCTGGAAAGGTTACATTTGATCATGTTAACCCTCAGAACCACCAAAAGATATAGTCTCTTTCCAGCTAGAAAACCACTTCTCAATAGATGGGAATGCTAGCAATGTTCCATTTGATCATGTTAAACCTCAAAACTACCAAAGATAGTCTCTTCCAGCTAGGAAACCTCCTCTCCGATCTGTCCACCACTGGATCCCAGATAGAACTGGAGACAAACTTGACACCCAATAATATATTATCCATACGTAAGTAATGGGAAACTCACTCAGCCTGCAACCCAACACTTACATTGTGACAGCAACAACTGATCCAAAAACTAACCCCCACTAATGTACTCATGTTAGGATTGATAAGTAACTGTGAGACTGTACTAAAACATAAGATAATCATTCTAAAATTAGCAACTTTCTCCAACTGCACATCTAAAAATCCAACGTGCCATCAGCAAACTGAAGATGAGATATAGAAGTAACCCCAACTATGCCCTAGAGTCACCAATGAGGCCCTCATCATGAACTCTACAAAACACAAAGCCCAAAGCCCCACTACAAGCAAGAAAAGAAAGAGGAGTAGAGGATTCCCATGTTCAAAGCCCCTAGAATTCTTGCAATGACTTTTCGAGGCTCTTTTGATAGGTATCAAAAAGAACGCTGAAGACACACACCCATCAATCCATCTCCTTCGGTGAGTCCCACCTCAACATATAAAGCATATCTTCTAAGAAACCCTAATCCACAAGAACAATACTTACGCCTTATCAGTTCAACATACATTACCTACCCAACCCTCTATCAATTGGGAGTTGATGCATTCGCTAGCCATAAGCACTCCGTCAAGAATGTTTATCCTTCAAAGATGCCCCCTCGACAACTAATATCTTTCATTAGACTTTCATTCTAGATGCAAGGACTTTGGCCACACTTTTGTGGGTCTTACTTACCAATTGAAAGGTTTAATATCTTTAATCACCTCACCCTCTTCCTAGGGACAAGAGTAATGAACACCCCATTGGATGCACCATCCCAATCCCCCTCTCAAAAAACTTGGTAAAAGTATTCTTTGAATTATCTTTCAAAAGTTGCGATTTTCCAACTCATCTTTACATTCTTGAGTCCAACTTAAGTCCTACAACTGTACTAGAAACCCAAAATACTCGGACTTCTTGAAACCCTAATTCAATTTTTTTTTTATATGTTGTGATTTTATGCATTCTCATAATTTATCTGAAACCAGTTTCCTTGTCAATATTTTATAGGAAATATTACAACGAATTGAAATGGTCATCGAGATTTTACTATTTTAATGGTGTGATATTTTCTGTGAAATCAACATCTAAAACTTTGAGGTGGTAGGGTGGAAAACATTCATTGCCAATATTGTAGATGTTATTTC
>JAUPMG010126711.1:0-11602 GCA_031762675.1 Pachysandra terminalis | reverse complement strand
CCCAATAAATAAACATCATAAAACATAATTGAATTCATACTTACCATATCCTACCTTTAAACTTAGAAAACTTAGTTAAAAAGCCATTAAAATACTTTATACTCAAAAAAAGTAACCTTGCTCTCCTAATTCAATCAAAAGTAAAGTTAGACCTGAATACTTACCTTTGTTTGAAGGTTGGTGTTGAGAATTACACCTCTTGCTCCTCTTCTTCTTCTTCTCCAAGTGATGAATTATCCTCCCAAGGCCTTGTGTTTATATAGGCACTTAGGAACACTAGGATTAGAAACTATAGACTTTTAATCTCAGCCTTTAGTTAGTTTTAATCTCAGCCTTTAGTTAGTTTTAATCTCAGCCCTTAGATTAGTTTTCCAGCTAATATAGGTTTCTTTTTAATATTGATTCTTACTAATTATGTTTTTAGAATCCTAGCTTTTGTTTAAATAGTTGCTATTCTAGTTGTAGAGAATATCTTCTAATTACTTAACTTTAAATCTCAGCCATCAATTGGAGATTGAAGGCTCTTACAAGATCTTAGCCATTAATAGAGAGTGTTTCTATTTCCTTATATTAAATCTCAGCCTTTAATTTACATATTGAGATTCCTACAAGATCCTAGCCACATGTCTTAACTTTAGGAGTTATGATTGTGTGTGTTGTACCTAGTTTCCTATTTGTACAACCCACCAATCACAATCGGTCAAAAGTCAAACATAACAGCTAATTACTAAAATTTTAAATTAATCCTAAATTTTATATTATTTACATATTAACCCTATTATTTTTGTTTGGGTTATCACAGTGAGGAACTCCATTTTTAAATTTGTTCTTAAATTTGTGAAAATAACAATTAGCTCTACTGAGTTTTCTCTGATTGATTTGATCACAGAAAATATTGTCTATTGCAAATTCCTATCTATATTTGAGTAATTAACAGAAAAAGTAGTAGCTAAAAGGGCCAAATTAGTTGTTAAATTTGTGGAAACATATTTATCACTACTTGGTTTTCACTGATTGATTTGATTACATAAAATATTGTATATTGCAAATTCCTATCTATATTTGAGTAATTAATAGAGACAAAGCAGTAGCTAAAAGGGCTAAATTATTTGTTAAATTTGTGAACATTATTTAGCTCTATTGGGTTTTCTTTGATTGATTTGATTACAAAAAATATAGTCTATTTGTAATCTATGTTTCTTCCTCAAACTCTAATAAACTTGATGTTTTGTCACATGGGTTGGTTCACTAATTCAATTTTTTATTCAGGAGATGCATGTACTAGAGATGTGGTGATTTTTGAACAAAATGTGTATGAAATGTAAGCTATTGAACTATTTCTTTTTGAAAATATTTATTTATTTATTTGTTGATGACGTGTAACCCTGACAGTACTTAGTATGATTGGGTAAAACCCTGGATACCTGCAACCACCTGCAAGCCACAACATGTATCATGATAGCCTGTGGGACTCGAACTAGAGACCTCACGCTTCTTAAGGCACAAGACTCCGGTTGAGCTATGCCGTGCGGGTACTTTTTGAAAAAATATTTTAGTTATGTAACATTACAATCATAATCTAAATGTAACATTATATTCAAACATATGTTTTTGGTTTACATATTTGTGTTTATTAATTTTTTAGGTTTAGCATAGCATCCAGGAGTGCCATAGGTCCTCCAATTGGTACGGATTCTCTCAATTGATTATCAGAGAAACATATTAGATGATCATCCCATGAAGGAAACTTGAACTTGCCATTATGTCGTCATAGTTTACCAAGCTCGTCTTCAATCCTCTATGAAGTCTGTCTGCATTGTGTTTAGGTTTGTTTTGTAAAAGTGTCGTCAATCAAAATTGACTCGACGAAAGCCTAAGTCGCTAGTCGACCGTATCCCATCTTCAAGAGAACAAAGAAAGAGCAAAATTAAGAGAAGAATAACACAAGACGAAATTGAACTAAGAGCCACATTTGGAGCTTCGTGAGCACACTTCAGAGCCACAATTGTAGAAATTGTACCTTGCCCTTAGATTCTGATTTCTCTATTTGGAAACAGAAGCTGCTATTTATAGCAATTAGAGAGGGGTGGTGGTAGGTAAATTTCCAATTAGATTGTTTCCTAACGGTGTTCAAAATGTTAATCCATGGATAATTAGCGGTAATTTTCCCTGTCCCTGAAGTGGTCCCCTCACAAATGACATTAATAAATTACATCTTTACCATTATGACAGACCACAATTTCGTCATTATGAACATAGACGTAATTCATTATGTAATTCACAATGGGTGAGGCTCACGCCCCTCCTTTCCTTAGATCGCTAAATCCCTCTTTGAAATCAGCAAAGTGTGCTCTATGCCCTTGGCACCAATGATAGGAGTTGGCATACACCACACGAATCAATAGTAGTAATATGATATTGCTCAACCTTTGGTGCCATCAAAGATCCCTGGCGCCGATGATGTTTTGTCTTAATATGGACATTTGCCTAAGTTGTATAATTTGAGATGTATTAATCCATACCTTAGGTGCTATTGAAGATTTCCTTGCCTTAAGCGTATCAATTAGCAATTTGCCAAGTTCACTTGGTCTTTGGTACCATTGAAGACTCTCTTGTCTTTGGTGCCATTGGAACTCCTTGTATCAAGAGCTTGTCAAATATATTTGGTATTCAACGCTATTGAAGATATTCTTTCTTTTAGTGCATCAATCAGCAATTTGCCAAGTTCACTTGGTCTTTGGCGCCATCGAAGACTTTCTTGCCTTTGACGCACTTGGGAGATCTATCAACAATTTGCCAAGTTCACTTGATCGTTGGCGCCTTTGAAGGCATTCTTGCCTTTGGTGCGTCAATCTCAATCTATCAGAAGTTGTTGGGGATGGTTTAGCCTTAGTGCCTTTGAGACTAGCTAATCTTAGCACAAATGAAATCTGTATGGCCATGCCTTCGAGACAGTCCGGTCTTGGCATCATCGAGGTTGTTTAGTCTTAGTACTTTTGAGGCTATCTAGTCTTAGTACTATCAAGACTTTTATCTTCTACGTCATCGAGGTTCCCTCTTAAACGAAGATGTGTCTTCTACATCTTTGAGAGTTGTCTTTCCCTTTAGATGGAGACTTTTTTAGCCTTAGTACCATCGAGATTATTCAATCTTAGTACCATCAAGGCTTAGTCTTAATATCATTGATACTGTCTAGTCTTGATACTTTCGAGACTGTTTAGCCTTAGCACTATCGAGACCTTTTAACCTTAGTACTATCGAGGCTTGTCTGACGTCATCGAGATTCACTCTAGATGGAAATATGTCTAACGTCGTAGAGGTTCACTCTAGACGGAAATGAGTATTCATCGAGACGCATCTCTTTAGTGAATGTGAGGCGCACCTCGAGGGTTGTCTTTCCCTCTCTTACCATCAGGGATGCTCTCCCTTGGGCAGAACTTGTTTAGAGTTAGTAATGGTGATGCAGAATTTGAAATAACTAGAAATTCGAATACTTTATTGGGTAAAGTTTGAATTCATTAATACAAGAGCATCAACAACGATGTAGTCCAAAGAGTTTGTCTCAGGAGAGCCTAAATTGTCGTGCAGCAATTCTATCTAGATTGTTTCTTCCCAAATGTGATCTGTAAATAAGACAAAGAAAAGATCAAAGGAATGGAGGTTGAGATGTTAGGTATGTCAATAAGAACGACACCACAGAGCAAGAGAACCTCAGTGTTCGAAGGACACATGCCTTTCTTATAAGTTCTTTGATATGTTATCACTCTTATTCTTTTACGTATCTGTAAGTTTTACTTGAAGGTGATAGGTACTTTTCAATGTTCCAACAGTTATTCAGATTGTGAATAATGTCTACGAATCAATGGATTACCTGATTTGTGGGCATGCTCTGTTATTTATAGAGAAATCATCCAATAGCATCCTCTCTTGATCAGGACATATGTCAATTAGACAATTGTCCAGAGAGGAGCTTGGAAATATTTCCATGCAACAATGCATATCCAAATTTACTCATATTCAACGCGGTTAAGTTATTTCCAAAAGGAAATTGTGGTGAGTCATTCGATCAAGTGAACTTACTCTGTGATAGGTTGCCTTAGAATCTAGAAGATCGAGGATCAGATGACATGTGTGTCATGCATAAAGTTCTATAAAGCAACATTTTCCGTTCTTATCACTGTCATACCTGATAAAACAAAAATCCCCTCAGATAAGATATACATCATATATATATAAGTAGCCGAGGTTTTAGCGCGTGATTGAATAGGGAATTTACTGCAATCCTCTTTACATAAACGAGTCATTTGAGTTTTACAGATATTCCTTAGGCTTTTGCCTATTTGCGAAGGTCTCCCTTTTGGTAGTTCAATCCATACTCCTTTGAGAAGTAGATGAAGTAACTTTATACTTTTTACAGGGAGATCAGTATATTTAAAGAATTTGCCAATGTAGAGATCTTAAATGTAAGTCTCTCAGTAGGTCATTCGGTTTTCATGATCAATCATCCTTGTAAGGAAGAGTTATCGTAGGATCTTTCAAGGTTCAGGGTTAAGTAACCAATACGAATGTCTTTGAATTGGACTTTGGTAAGAGAAACACATTTCTTTCGAAGTACTCTTACGTAAAGTGTACAAGTAAGTCCCGCGAGTCCACAACTATCACTCGAAGGTGACGCGTGGAAAAAAGGTAAGAACATGCCTTCGAACGACACCTTTTCAAGGGTACTTCGAAGTCAGTGAGAATCATCATCCAGAGGTGTTTCCTGGGGATGTGCAAAGCGTACTTCGGAGGTTCCTTTAACAAGGACTCCCTTGAAGTCAACTGAATGCAGAGTCTATTGTAGGTGACTAACCCTCATTTTGTGTCATTCGAAGGAGACATAACCCTTTAGCCATATAAAAAGGGTGACTAACCCTTAGTACTTTTGAGGGTGACTAACCCTTGACGAATTGACCATCTCAGGGTGGTTAGCCTCTGGCGAGATGTACAGTAACCGTGTCTTCCTTAGAGGTTTCTTCACTATAGGAGTTAACCTTTAATCAGGGTTCAAATCTTTGATTAGGATAGAGATGATTGCCAATCTCATATTAGGCCAAAGACCATCAGTACAGCTGGCGTGGCCCAATATTGATGCCGGTTGTCGTTTGGCGTTCACACGCGGGAGTTAGTGGAGGGAGCAGGTAATTGCTTTATACATATGATGTGGCATGTGCATATGTATCTTAAAAGCGTACATACGTGTTTTCGGATTACTCCGCGTGTCCAAAGGGATTATTTAGACCGTCGGATCATCGGTACTATCGGGGCTACTCGGCCTTAGCATAGTCGAGGTTGTTTGAACTTCTACGTCATCGAGGCTTACTTTAGACGGAGGTGTGTGTTCATGAAGACTCGTCTCTCTGGTGCGTATGGTGTACATCAATATCACATATTTCTTCATGTTGGATAATCGTAATAGGCATCATGTAGCCTTCATAATCTATAAAACTTCAATATTAGTATTCAACAATATTTTATTCGTCTTTCAATGCGTCTCATCGAGATATCTTAATCAAGAGTTGGATTTTTATTTAAGTCATGACTCAAATAATCATCTATGAGATGACCACATGTCATTATCCCATTGGGATATCTATCTTTGCAATTTTCACTATTTACATTTCAGTCCCCTGACCATGAAAATTAATCTCAAGATAATTGACAGAGTCATATTGGAATCAATCATGAATTATTGTTGTACATTCAATTCTGTTTCTTAAGCATGCACTTCATACATGGGCATATATGAATTTCCTTTAGGGTCTTCATTATCATAGACCCAAGGGTATATCTGTCAATGATATTTTAAGTTCTGGTACACATATGAATTTCTTCTTAAGATGATTCTATCACCCAGTGTTTAAAAACTTGCGAGTAACTTGGAAAACTCAGTCGAGTTACTCGAATCGATGGGTTGGCTAGTTAACTCACCCTAAAAACCAGGGAGAGATTAACCAACTGGTCACCAAAAAACTCGGTCGAGTTTTACGAGTAACTCGGCAGAGTTACTTGTAAACTCGTCCAATTATCTAGGTTTTAGAAAAAAAATATCTTCTTAGTTAATCAATAATTACTCACTTCAATAAAAAGCTTAAAAGCAGATTTTTTTTTTTTTTTAAAAAAAAGCTCAACTTACTAAAACGACTCTTCATATTTTTAATTAATCTTACGTTGAATTTAGCAAGTTAGCAACAACCAACAAGGATTTCTAAATCAAAAAAAAAAAAAAAACATATCATCGGGATTCTTTTGAGAGAGAGTTTGTTGCTTTAAGCTTTTAACTTCAAAGAGTTCAATAGATTTGAAACTCTTCAAAGAATTTAACAGATTTGAAACTCTTCAAAGAGTTTAACAGATTTGAAACTCTTCAAAAAGTTCACCAAATTTGAAACCCTCAAAAGAAGTTTAGCACGATAAGTTCTTTTTTTTTTTTGTTTTTTCCTGATTTCACTTTTCATTGAATCACAAGATTCACAACTTTACAATGTGTTTGATTTTTTTTTTCTTGTTTTTTCTTTAATCGACAAACAGGAATTTTATAAGTATAAATTTTATGGGTTAGTCTTAAGTCATAAAAGATTGTTATTATTAGTCATAATAGGTTATTCATAAATTATTTAAATATATCATCAAGACTTTTCTGCATTTTATACGATTTCTCATATTTTTTAATTTTTATTATATTTTTAATATACGTTTCTATATTTTATATGATTTTTCTCATATGTTTTTGATTTTTATTATATTTTTAATATATTAATTTATTTTTGTACTGACTAGCAGGTAACTAGGACTGAGTTACCGAGTTACTCGGATAGGTAGACTTCCGTGTTACTAGCCTTATCTGAGTTTTTAAACACTACTATCACTTGAACTATTCTGGTATTGACGCCAATGAGCACTTCTGGTGTTTTGGAATTTGAACTATCTGTTTTTCTGATCTTGCACGTGAAATTCAATCTTCAAATGTTAGACGCCGAAGGGCTCTTCTATCTGAGAAATCCTTTTTATTTTGCATACTACTGTATGCGTTTGAGATTCTTATGAATCATGCATATTTATTTCTCTAAGTTTCAAAGTACCTACTTACATGTAGTTTTTGGGGCCAATTTATCTTCTCTCTTTCGATCTTGGCACCTCTTCGTATTCCGTGCTTCTGCTATATATATATTGAGAAGGAAGAGGAAACACTTGTTTCCTTTTAGTCTTCCAGGCCTTCCTTCTTCTCTCAAAGAATTTTCTTCATCTTCTTTCTATCTTCGTTTCGTTTTACTCGCATCATTCTTTGATGGGCAAGAAACGTCTTGCCAGAGTGCCATTTCCATTGAAGCACGTTGAAGACGCTAATCCTCTTAGGCCTCCATCAGATTGGTTAAGCGACCCCATATTGAAAGATCAAATTTGGAATCGTATTCCTCCATCTTTGAATCTGTCGCAATATTCAACTAACAATTTGACATGCATCTTTCCAGTGCTGAGCGCCAAAGCGAGCGTCGCGCCTCACAGCTTTTCTACATTTCGCTTTTGTTTTGAAGTGGGTATTTATCCTCCTAGTAGGATTCGTTTCAAATCTCATCCTCGTCATTCCTTGGGGTGGCTAGAGTGGTGCCAAGATATTTTTATGAATGATTCAACAAGGGAGAAGCTTGGCGTATGCAGCTTAGACAATGCCCTTAAGGTGTGTTATGAATCGAATATTTATCTAGACAAAAGGGCTATCTTTCAGCTGTTATGTCGTTGGAACGCATCGACCCATACATTCATATCTTCTTGAGGTGAGTTCACTCCTTCTTTAGAGGATGTTCATGTCTTGCGTGGTCTTGATATTGTCGGTGATGCGGACCCGATGAATATCGTCCTTGATGATGAAGAGTTGCAAATTGTCTAGGACTTGTCGAAGGCACAAAAATCATCAAAAGGGCCTTCCAAGTATTCGACGCGAGTTCTGAGAGATCATGGTTCGCGGGCTTCATTCAATGGATGGATCTGTCATTTTTTTAAAGAGATCAGTCTTTTAAACGATAGGGAAGATGCGCCATAACCTATAATTGGCACAGAGTACTGTTCACCTTATCTGTTGGAGGCTTTCCTCGCTTTATTTCTGTCGAGATACATTTTTTAGGGTCTCCCTCTTGAGAATGTTCAAGAACGTCATTTTGCTATAGAGGTACGTATGGCGCAAGGTTATCGGTTTCCTTTGGCGCCGATGTTCTTAGGCACCTTATATTATTGGCTGGATCTATCCGTTGAGGACTTGGCACTTTCTTTTGGCAGGTATGAGATTGAGTCCTTTATTCCTACAACATTTCTTCAGTTGTTCATGTTTAAGCATTTTTTTAGGGTATAGGCCTCCTCCCCTTGTTTTCCCAGAATGTAAATATGAAGAACGATGTTCCCGGGTTGCTTTGTGGGATGGTGCTAGTGTAGTGACCCGGACCCAACTGGGATAATTATAGATTAAACCCAATTAATCTATTAAATATAAAGTAGGAGTTTTATGAAAGACACTTAGTAGGATTGGACTAAATGACAATTAGGGAAAATAAAAGGGATAATGGCCTAATTAATTATGAGTTAGTTAAAGGGTTGGACCATCTATTCGGACTAAAACCTTGTAGAAATCGAATTGGGCCCAAAATCCAATTAAAAGTCCATTAGGACTTAAACAGGTATTTACTAATTAATGAAGGGTAAATTAAGGAAATAAACAATCCTGCGATTGATTCTTGAATGTTTGAAATTTGAATTAGATTAATTTGAATTCAAACAAATCAAATTGGATAGAGTTCAAGTTAGCTAAGGAACCTAGAAGCTAGGAGGAGGAGAGAGAATTGTCTCTTTAGGCTTGGACGTCCAAAACAATAAGGAGGAAGAAGAAGTTCTTGTTTTTGAGGATTTGTAGAAAAATCTAGGATGAAAAGATTTAGAGGGAAAAAGGAAAAGGTAGAAAAAGAAGAAGTTGTGCTACAAGAGGAAGAGAGCTAGGAAACCAAGGAAGAAAAAGGAAGAAAACGAAGAAGAGGAAGATGTTGGCTATGATGGTCACGAGGAAAGTGAAGATGATGACGATTGGCTGGAAGATGGGGACAAAGGGAAGAGAACCTTGACCAAACAACATCTGAAGAGACAAGAGCAGATTGATGAAGGTCGATGTTAGGCAACATTAGAAATCCAGAAAACGAGGTAGGGATTCTTGCATTTCGACAGTTACTTCCTTTATGAATGACTTCAATGCTATACATATAGGAAGGGTTGTATGATTTGCATGTATTAGCATGTTAGATCTAAATCTAGAGAAAATGGTAGGAATGATGCTATGTTGTTGTTTCATATGATCCACGGTGTTGCTGTGTTTACTGTGTTACTTTGTATTTTTAAGATCCATGTTCATATTTTTTAGATCTATCGTTGATTATCTGTTAAGTACCTGTTTAGATCTGTGAGAATGAACTAGTTTTATGTGATTGTTGTTTGGGATTTATTTGTAGGCTTTAGAGATTGATTTGTGATGATTAACACATTAGAAATCACTAGGTTTGAGTAGAGGCACGAAGCCCTAGAAGAAACCCAGAAAATGACTAAATTTGTACATTCGGTAGCAGACTCGGTAGCTACCGAGCAGCTACCGAAATTGCCCAAAATAGTGTGTTCTCTGGGCATGCTATCGAGCTTCTCGGTAGGATATTCGACAGCTACCGAGTAGCTACTGAAATCACTAAAAACTGTGTACTCTCTGGACCTGCTACCGAGCCTCGGCAGCTACCGAGTAGCTACTGAGGTCCAATGAACCTCAAATTTTATAAGGGTGATCCTTATTGAGTTTTGCACATGCCCGTATCGATGTTTTGTTTGCAAAAGGTTTAGAATTGGACGAATCATAAAAAGTGTAGGAGAAGGTCCAAAACTCAGGATTATTGGACTGATTGAAATGGTTTACGAGGTGTTATAATCTTAAAGGTTTTGGATATGGTCTTAGGACCATAATATAAGATTAGTATGGTTAGAATTGGTCATGTAGGACTAGATTGGGTGATTAGTACTTCTAGCATCCAATGTTGACATAGGTTTGACTTGGGTTGACTTCTGTATAACTTATGTTTGAATTTGATGATGTTGACTTGAATGAATGATTGAGGGTACTGTGAGAATCCAAAACTGTGTATGATGTTTGTGCTGATTGACTTGAAATTATGTTGTGGATATGTGAGCTTCCAATGTGGGTGAAAGTCCCTAAAGGTAATGCATGGTAAGGGTGTATTTCACCGTGGGTGAAAGTCCCTAAAGGAAAGATTTGGTATGGGTGTTTGGTATGGGTGTATTCCACCGTGGGTGAGAGTCCCTAAAGGAAGGTATGGTTACAAATGAGCTTCCACCACGGGTGCAAGTCCCCAAACGGAATGCGAGTATACTGGTGTATTCCACCGTGAGTGTAAGTCTCTTAAGGAATAGGAATGGTGGCTTTCCTTCGTGGGTGCAAGTCCCTAAAAGAAAGGGTTACTAATACACGTGTTTCCACCGTGGGTGCAAGTCCCTAAAGGAATGGACAGATGGCTTCCTCCGTGGGTGAAAGTTCATAAAAGTATGGCGTGTTACTGGTGTATTCCACCGTGAGTGAAAGTCTATTAAGGAATAAGAATGGCGTTTCTACCGTGGGTGCAAGTCCCTAAAAGAATGGGTCATATGGTAGTGAGTTGGAATGAGCATGTGACTAGGCGAGGCCTGGTGACACCTTGCATTGCATCGTATTTCACTTCATGCTTGCATCATACCTTGCATTGCATTGCATTGTGTTTGACTTGACTGTGTTACATATACATTATGACTTCTTGATTGTGAATGTGATTGTGATTAGGTCACATTAGTCGTAGCAAGGTGGGACCTTGTGATTACAGGTGTGTTTTCACCGTGGATGAAAGTTCCTAAAGTAAAGGATTGTACTGGAGTTTTCCTCCGTAGGTGTATTATATGTTGTTTTCTTGTGAACATAATGGAACTATGCATATAATTATGTGCTTGTTTATGTGGTTAAGGGTGTGTTTCCACCGTGGGTGTAAGTCCTTAAAGGATTGGTACAGGAGAATTCCTCCGTGGGTGCAAGTCCCTAAAGGAATAGTTATGTGCAAGATATGTGATGTGTTTATATGGTTACTTGGTCGTAGCATGGTGGGACCATGTGGTATATGTTTATATGTTGATTGGCCGTAGCATGGTGGGACGATGTGGTGCTTGTTGTGGAACATAATTAGCCTATGTGACTGCTGAGATCTTGTTGTTGTATAACATGGAGGGATCATGTGTACACTTGTATGACTATTTGTTTGGAACATGGTGGAACCATGTGTAATCTACTTGAACATGATGGGATCGTGTGGGTAATCTTAACATAATGGGACTATGAGGATTATGAACTATTGATGATTATAAATTGATATGGTATACTTTTCATGTGAACTGTGATTTTACATGATTGTAATATTCATGCTAGTATATGAAATATGGTATGATGACATGATTAATACACATATGACTGTGATAGTATATGTTGGGTGAAATGCATGAAATG
>JAUPMG010126689.1:0-11603 GCA_031762675.1 Pachysandra terminalis | reverse complement strand
CTAATTCAGAAACTATGTTACAAAAATACCCCCATAACATAAATAATGCACATACAATCACATAGATAACTCAAATAATTTATTCATATACTATAACTGGGAAAATAAAAATACTTTCAAAGGTTCAGGTCATTACAATAGGATGCATAAGGAAGTGAAGGATTATGTGGATGACATTGTTGTGAAGTCCAAGAAGCGTTCTCAACATCTCAAAGTATTGCAGTGGGTATTCGAACGTTGCAGAAAGTACAAATACAAAATGAACCCTAGTAAGTGCGCTTTTGGGGTTACTGCTGGAAAATTCCTTGGTTTTGTTATTCAAGGACAAGGAATTGACTTAGATCCCACAAAGTCAAAAGCAATTCTCGAAATGACTCCTCCTACAAATCAGAAGCAGTTGAAGTCTTTTCTGGGAAGAGTTTCGTATATTTGAAGGTTCGTTCTAGGACTTTCAACATATATATCTCCTTTCTTAGTGCTACTTCGAAAAGGAGCAGAATTCATATGGTCGTTGGAATGTCAACAAGCCTTTGAATATATCAAGAACTTATTGAAGCATCCTCACACCATGGTTGCACCAAATTCCAGGGAACTCACTTCGAATATATTTAGCCACATCAGATGATGCTATTGGTGGATTATTAGCTCAGGAAGATGATAAAGGAATTGAGAAACCTGTGTATTATATCAGCAGACTTTTGCGACGAGCAGAAATGAAGTATTCTCAAGTGAATTTTTTTTGCCATGCTCTATATCATGTAACTCGAAAGTTGATACATTATCACTTGTCATGTCCAACTGTTCTTGTTACCTGTTTGAATCCAATCAAATATTTGTTATCTCAGCCCGTATTACTTGGGAGATATACAAAATGGTTGTTACAACTATCAGAATTTGACATTGCTTGTGAGACTCCCAAAGGCATCAAAGGACAAGCAGTTGCTGATATGCTTGCCGCCTTTTCGAAAGTGCAAGATGAAGAATTACCAGAATTCGAAGTTGCAACTGTGGAAGAGCAAGAATGGCAAATGAAATTTGATGGATCATCAAATTCGAATGGAGGAGGTGTTGGAATTTAATTCACTTCAAGTGATGGGAAACACTTATACTACTCCTTCAGACTGGATTTCGTATGTTCCAATAATAGAGCAGAATATAAAGCTTTTCTTATTGGGTTAATAATGGCTAAATAGATGGGCATGCAAATATTGAGAGTGCTTAGCGATTCGAAGGTCATCATTTCTCAAATTAATGAAGATTTTGTTGTTAAGGAACAATAGTTGGTTTCATACAGAACAACAACACGGGCGTTAATGAGTAAGTTTGTTGAGTGTGTTTTGACACATATCCCAAGAGACAAAAATCATCAGGCAGATATTTTGGCAAATCTAGGAAGTAGGTTGAGTTTACATGAAGATTCTCAACAAATTGAAGTCATTTGAAAGGTCTTGCCAGCAACCTTAGATTCTGAAATTGAACAAGAAGAAATCCAATCAGATGATTGGAGATATGATATATTACATCGACTTCAACATTCAACAATAATATTCGAAATTCCTATTCGAAAATTGGGAAATTTTGTGGAAGTTGGTCGTAACTTGTATTTCAAGGCTTCAAATGGAGTATTACTTCGATGTGTTGGAAATGAGGAAGCATTGCAGATTCTTGCTGATATGCATAAGAAGACTTGTGGAAATTCAGACTCCATTCCATTTTATAGAAGACTGCAAAGATTCGGAGTATATTGGCCAACCATATCTTTTGATTCTTTGAAATTGCAAAAGAATTGTCTTGGTTGCCAAAGCATACCTGATATCATGGAGGTGTGCCCTATATTTTTAGAAGAGGAAGATTGGAGGAGACCCTTCATTCGGTTTCTAAGGGATGGTTTTCTACTCAACAAAGCGTATGAAGCTCATTGAATTCGAAAAGAGCTATTCGATTTCGATTTCAAGAAGCCTACTTATTTCGAGTAAGTACAAATGAAAATTTACTCGGATGCCCTAATCCAAAAGAAGTAGCTATTGTACTTCGAGAAGTACATTCAGGAGAATGTGGAGCCCATCAAGGAAGAGAAAATTGTATAGAAAACTCTTAACATGGGATATTACTGGCCTTTAATGAAAGATGATGCATTCAAATATGTGAAGAAGTGTTCGAGATGTCAGATACAAGGGAATATTCCAAGAAATCATTCTCGAAACATGCAGTCCATCATTACTCCATATCCATTCCATACTTAGGGGATAGACTTGATTGGTCCAATCAATCCTCGTAGTAGAAGAGGACATACTTGGATCTTAGTAGCCACAGAATATTTTACCAAATGGGTGGAAGTAGTTACTCTTAAGAAAGCAACAGAACCTGCTGTAGCTCAGTTTATTAAGGAGTATCTCATTGCCCGAGGAGGAGGACCTCAAAGAATCATTATTGACAATGGTTCTTCATTCTTAAACCGTCTAGTTCGAGAAATGCTTGCAAGGCATAATATTATTCACAACAAGTCTACACGGTATTATCCATAAGGCAATGCACAAACAGAAGCTACAAACAAGACTTTGATCAGATTTTTAAGTAAGTTAACTTATGATCATCCCACTCAATGGCATGAACACTTATTTGATGTGTTATGGTCATATCGGGTATCTAAGCATCGAGCTACCAAGGCAACTCCCTTTTCATTAGTATGTAGAATGGAAGCCGTTCTACCCGTCGAATTACAAATGTCTTCAACAAGAATACTCCAAGCTGCTGAACTGGATTGGGAGACTCATGATTTGGTTGCAATTCGAATGCAGCAAATAAATGACTTAAGTGAAAAAATGCAACAAGCTTTGACAAACAACCTCCAATATCATCAAGTCATCTCGAAAGCTTATTAGAAGAAAGTTTCTCCTAAAGAATTTTACATTGGTGAATTAGTGTTTCAAGCTTCATTCCATGAAAGAAGTAACACTATTAAACCTAAATTCGTGCAAAAGTTTGATGGACCTTTCGAAATTGTTGCAACTTATCGTTCAGGTTACTACAAGATTGTTTTACTTGAAGAAGATGCACAAGAAGAATTAGTCAATGGAAAGTGGTTAAAATATTATTATTTTTGAAGGAATGTAATTGTAATCAAATGTAAAATATGCCAAAAGAAAGCTCTTTATTAATATTAATCTTGAGAAAACAATTCTCTTGGCAACATTCTAAACGAAACAATTACATTTGAAACTTCAAAAATTCTTTTGTTTTTCTCCTCCATCTGAGACTTCAATGACATGTTGTTCAAGTTCTTCTATCTCTTTTTCCGCTTCTTCGAGAGTTTTTCTGAGTAATGCAACATTCTCTTTTTTACTTTCTAACTCTTGATAGTTACTACTAAGCTGCTCAGAAACTTGGTTCCTTTTCATTTCGAGCTCTGATCTTTCTTGAAAACACGAAAGAGAATTCTCAAGAACGTCGAAATGATTCTTCAATCACTCAATACTGAGACCTAGAGATTCAATAGTAACAAGACAAGGTTTCCAATCTTCAAGATCTACTGAAACAAGAGATGCAAAGGTTTTCTTTGACATTTTATCAAGGAGAGAGCATAACTCCCGGTATCCAATGCTTCTCGCATATGAAGAAGGAACTCGAATCTTGTCAAATATGTCGCCATATGCTTCGAAGATAGCGTCCATCCACTTTGACAAATGTGCAAGAATCATATACATTCCTTTATACACATCAATTCGAGCATAGCAGACATCAGATCTTTTCCTTTTGTGAAGGACGATGTTCGAAGAAGGAAAAGAAGAAGAAGAATCTCCAACATTTGACACTTCTTCAGAAGTAAGTATTGTAGCAATAGTAGTCACAGCCTTAGGAATTATGGAAATAGATAAACCAGATCATGTGACGACTGGCGGGATAGCAGAAACATTGGAAGCTGCAAAACCAAACCGAAATTAAAAAAAAAATTCGAAAGTATGAGTTCAAAAGAAGGAATTTTCTATCAAAGAAGAAAACTTACAGGAAACATGAACATTTTTTTAACACTGATAAAGGAAGAATTTTATCAGCAGTGGAGACAACAATATTTGCGGGAGGAAAAGCCCGGATCCTCGAAGTGTCAACACTTGAAATAACAGTAGTTGAAGCTTGAATACTCGAAATAATGATAGAATCTTTAACAACAGATTTCCCATGAACTGATATTGCAACAGCAGAAAGGGAAAAAGTAGAAGTTTCCACAGTCGAATGTCCAATATGAGATGCTCCAATAGCAGAATCATGCGCTTCAGCTACGGAGGTCTCAATAATAAGAGCATCAATAATAGAAGCTTCAGCTCTGAGAGAAGCAAGAACATTCGAAATGAATTTTAGTAGAGAAGAAACAATTGGAAAAGGAGAGGGGGCTATTGGAGATAATACTGGAGATAACTCATTCTCTAATTCTTCCTCTAATTCCTCCCCCTCCTGGAAAAATTCTTCTCCTTCCATTTCTTCTTCTCCACTTTCGTCTTCTCCTTTGTCTTCATCCTCCTCTTCTAGAGTCAGAAATTTCTGTATCCTCTCATTCTTCTGCTCCTGCCCCTACATTTGAAACTTGCTCTTCAATTTGAGCTTGTCTTCAAGATCTTTAATTTGAGCCTGTTCTTCAATCTAGGCTTGCTCTTCAGATTGAATTTTTTTGGCAGCCATTTGTTGGGCCCTATAAATG
This sequence comes from Pachysandra terminalis, assembly GCA_031762675.1. Classification (NCBI taxonomy): domain Eukaryota; kingdom Viridiplantae; phylum Streptophyta; class Magnoliopsida; order Buxales; family Buxaceae; genus Pachysandra; species Pachysandra terminalis. Next base: position 6,910 of record JAUPMG010126689.1, on the reverse strand, counting down.
GCTGGTTCATTCAACAAAGAATCATAAGACATATTCTTTGTGCTTGGAAGAGCAGCATTAGCTAATCCTTTATCAGCTCGCATCTTATCAACAATACGAGCAAGATTAGCTTGATGAGTTTTAAGAGAAGCTTCATGGCGTTTATCTACAAGCTCTTGAGGAACTTCCTGATGGGATCTAGAAAGGTCCTGTGTATTGAATAAATGTCAGAACATAACACAAAAAAAAAGAAAGAAAATAAATTTCGAAAGAAGGAATTACCAGAGTTGAAGTATTTCTTTTCGAACAATGCTGAACCATATCAGCGTCAGACAGATGCTTCATCTTGAGAGCCACGAGTTCTGCCCTCTTCTGGAGTTTGGCTGAAAGATCAAGATAAATCATAAGTCTTGAAACAAAATAGGAGGACATAAGATGTAAATTCGAAACTTACTTGGAGAAGGCGCCTTTGAAGAAGGAACACCTTTATCTTTAGGTGTATTGGCAGGGGTGCCACCTTCATTTTTCTTGCTCCTAACTGAGCGAGTCTTTTTCGATGGTGCAACCGAGATTTTTGCTTCATCCTCAACTGCCAATGTGATGGAGGAATCAGGATAATATTCGTAATGAGCAGGTTTTGCTATATCTCTGGAAGGAACGCAATTTGAACCAAGTGTTTTTAATCTTGCCTCCTTCTTGAAAATATTCTGGCGAGTGAGCACAGTTTTATCTTTGTTAAAAGTGTCAAATTCCAAGAGTAAATGCTGCCAAAACTCAAGCCAATACTTCGAAACTATACCTTTTCGAAGAGAGGTAACCATAACAGCTTCTGAAAAAATCCAATCACAGTCAAAGATCTCTTGAAGGCTGTAACTTCAACCGGCATCACGAGGATGTGGAATGACAATCGACGTCAGGATGGGAAGAGTCTGATCCAATCCAAATTGCCTCATAACTCGATGAGGATGATAATAAAAAGCGGTGGGGACATCTCTTTCTACCATACCCAAGACATAGCTAGGATGAATGGTGATCAGATATGTCTGAGATTCTCTTGGAAGAAGTGCTAATGCAGCAACCCTCAACAAAATGTCTTTGGAGCCAAAGACGAGATGGTCAGCACCAACGATCTTTCGAGTATAAGGTCTAAACTCGAATTCGTGCTCTTTGTCCAAAACATCAATAAGAGCAACTTCTGGATTTGGAGAATGAAGTGCCGAGAAAGAAGCTTGAGGATTCGGCCCATCCACAGCTCGAATTATAGAATCCTCACTAATTCGGACTGGAACATAGTTGGGATAGTGTTCCCACAGGAAAAGTTGTAAAAAGATGGTATCAACAACGGCCTCAACCACTCGACCGCCTCTTGACCTAGCTTGATCTTCCACTCTCAGATCAAGGCTTTCGTTTAGATTACCCAAGAAATACAAAGCTAAAGAAATTTCGATTCCTTGAGCCAATCGATTTGCAAGAGGAAAAACCTTCTCTTGAACCTTATCATGCGAATATCCCATCAGAATGAAATGTGCTAACCAAGAAGCAAGACAGGCTTCGAAGTAGATATTGCTTGAGCTTCCTTTGCCAAGAACTGTAGTAAGGATATTTGACTTACTCTTTGAATATTCTTTTCTCTAGAAGAATCGAATCCAACCATTCAAAGTCAGTCTGGAGCTACTGCCTTCACTAGTGCTCTTCTTCAAAACTGCCTTCTTCCTCAAATGCTCAAAACCATTGAATAGGTCATTATAAGTTACTTGCTCTTTGTGAGAAAGTATAATGATGGGATGACTTTGACCAAGAATTGGAAGATTGCAGAGGACTCTCGCATCTTCCAAAGTTGGTGTTATTTCCCTGAATGCAGTAAGAAATGTATGGGTTTGGGGATTCCATCTACGAATGAGAGTCTTAATAGCTTCATTATCTCTGGAAATCTCAAAAAGAGATGCTTGAATGGTGTTAAAAATGCCAGCACTCTTCAGCTTTGCTTCATAAACAGGATTGGCGAGAATGTTTCTACACTAAGAACCCCAACATGTAGGAAGACCGAAATGGGATTTGAAAGAAATAGAAGAAAATGGGTAATCACTTCTAGCAATCCTGAAATAAGGAATCAGTCGAAAATGACCGATACTTGCAGAAAAATTAGAGCAATCTAAAAAAGGAGATAATAAATCTTTCTCATTCGCAATGACGGAGGGGACGAAGCCATTCGAAGAATCCAAGAAAAGTTCATTAACTATTTCAACGCACTTCTGATCAGAAACTACAATGGTCTTCTTTGGCTTCGAGACAACTTTACCTTTACCTTTAGGACCCATTTTAAATGGCAAGCAAAGGAAGAAGTAAAAAGAAGGCAACTAATTTGCAAAGAATGAACAAAGGTTAAGCACATAAAGTATTATGATCGAGGTAAGTTAATCTTTAAAGATTTTCTTCCTTTTATACTCATTTGAATTTGAAATGATTAGAATTTCAAACTCTTTTTCCTCGGGTTTCCAAGCGTTGCATACGCTGAACAATACTCGAATGACATGTCAGCATGGTATTTAATGCACTAAGGGCTAAACATGAAATGATGCAGTGACGGTTCACTGTAGCACCCATAATGCATTTAATGCGTTTGTCTCCTAATGATTCCCTTACAACACATCTAATCTACACGTGATAGATGCAGGGGGCTAATGTTGATATTTGATTTCAAAATCAAATTGTCTCAATTAGAATATGCCACTTGGCAGCATATAACAAGAATTACACATTCAAAAGCCCATCTTGAGATTTGGGAAAACCATTTCGAATGTCCACATTTGTTGAGAGTATTTGCTCACACCTGTTGGAATAATTAATTTGAAATACATCAGTATTCTGAGGATCTACTTGAGATGGATCTCAAACATTCGAGCGCCCACATATGTTGGAGAATTTTGCCACATTTGTTGGGAGTATTATCTCGAATCAAACAAGCATTTTGAGGATCTACTTGAGATGGACCTCAGATTTTTTAGCACCCACATATGTTAGAGAATTTTGCCACATATGTTGGGAGTATTATCTCGAATCAAACAAGAATTCTAAGGATCTACACAAGATGGACCATAGGCATTCGAGTGGCCACATATGTTGGAGAATTTTGCCACATATGTTGGGAGAATCAACTCGAAATCATAATTATTCTAAGGATGTACACAAGATGGACCTTAGACATTCGAGTTCCCACATGTGTTGGAGTATTTGGCCACATACGTTGGGAGAATCAACTCGAAATCATAAGTATTCTAAGGATCTACACAAGATGGACCTTAGATATTGGAGTGCTCACATACGTGAGTGAATCAACTCGAAATTATATACATTCTAAGGATCTACTTGAGATGGACCTTAGAGAAAATATTCTGAAGCTCTACTTGAGATGGACTTCAGACAAATACCCATATTTTGAGCGCCCACTTATAGTGGGAAAGTTATCTCAAATCAATATAATCTTCAAAGCACTTAACATTCTGCGACTCTGCGTAAAATGGATTTCAAACCAAGTATTTTAAGGATCCATTTGAGAGGGACCTTAAACAAAACATCTTTTAAGGTTCTATGTAAGATAAACCTTAAACCAAATTTCCTACGAAGTTTCATTTTCGAAGTGTTCTAATTCTGTTATTCTCTTTTTTCGAGAATTAATGCTCTAAGGGTCTATAAAGATTTTTAGACTAGAATTCAATTGAAGAAAACCTTCAAAATAATCAAGCAAATCTTTGAGATTTTATCACAAACATATATGTTATGTGAACATCAAGAAATTGTCTCTTATATAATAATGCATTTACAATGTGGATAAACATCACATTCTAAATGCAAGGGGCAAATGATGATGAGCCAATTTGGAAATTGATTTAATTCAATTGTAACATGACACGTGACAAGGTGAATCGTGTGATTACAGATTCAAAGAATGTATAAATAAGTATATTTCGAAAAACCCATCCAGGGAGAAGCATTTCGAAATTACTAGTATATTTTGAAGTTCTACTTGAAATAGACTTCAAACCATATTCTCAAAGGAAAACCTTCAAAACATTCAATTAACATACCATGAAAACATTTATAGGTTAGCCACCTCAAGAAGGCTAACGCGTCATCATAAAGTACTATAATATCCCATACGGGAAGTTACTTGTATAATGTTATTTCAAGGTTCTATCTCGAAATAATCACCATTATGCATTTCGAGAAGATATCTCGAAATAACATCTCGAGGCTTCATTATGCATTTCGAGAAGACATCTCGAAATCACCATTTGAAATGACTACTTTAGAATCTTTAAGATAATTAGTACTTCGAATTATCTTCCGAGAGTACTGTATTTCTATTTCAAAATAATCACTCGAAATAACCATTATGACACTTCGAAGTCATAATGTTGATTTTGTCTAAGGGATATTCCTTGACATCCAATCATTCTTTGAAGACTCTAACTTTGAAGTAACTTAGTTAAAACATAGGGTAAAATAAACATTAGACTTTCAGGAATGGAAGGCCAGAGAGATAAGTCCTATCAAGATCCTTGATGATCTTGTAGCATTAAAGGACTTGAATTAATACAGAACAATAATATATCATTACTGTTATAACGTCATATTCATTAACTAATCTGAACGTTTCGAAAGCATTTATTGAAACGTTGTATATTGAATTAGGTGTTTTGGATATTGAATATTTAAATCAAAACACTTATTCAACCAAACGTTTTCAATCAGTTTATAAAACGTTGCAAACGGTTAGAAATTGAATCTGGGGCTATAAAAGGTGAATGAGGCATCAGAAAGAGGGATTGAATTTTTTGACATTTGACATCCTCTGAGAATTGCAGATCTTTTGTCTTAAGAGTCCCCTTTTCTGAAAATCATTAAGGTCTATGTTGTCTTTATGAAGATTCCTGACTGATCGTGCCATTTTCTCCATTTGTTTACTCTTTGGCAAAAATAAACCTTTCGTTGGAACGATCTTTCTTTGATTTAGGCCAACAAAAGCAAGTATTCGAATATATATATATCTATGTTGTCTTTATGAACATTCAGGATTGATCTTACCATTTTCTCCTTTTGTTTACTCTGGCAAAAGGAAACCTTTCGTTGGAACGGTCTTTCCTTGATTTAGGCCAACAAAAGCAAGTGAATATATATATATATATATATATGGTGTTTATGTGTGTGTTTTATAGAGAATAACATTAATTTTTTCAATTTGAACAGAAAAACTGAACTTTTCGGTTTCTATTTTGATTTGGTTTAGCTTTTGATTTTATTCATTGTACTTTGATTTGGTTTTCAAATTTCTAAACCTCTTTTGTTTCAATGAAAAATAATTTTCATAGGAAAATCTATTCTAGAAAAAAGTTTTCTGCGAAAAAGATTCCCTCCTCTATTTTCACGATTTGGAAGTATTTTTGAAAATTTTTCTAGTATCTTTTTTTTTTTGTTATTTTTTTCTGTTTGATTATGTGGAAAAACGACTTGACAACTAAAAAGACGAGTGCTAGAAAATAGCAAAAAAACGACTTTACTACTAAAACTACTTGACTACTAAAAGACTTGACTACAATCACATTAGATCACATACCACAATCAGTTATCCAAAAAGATTTGACTACTAAAAAACAGCATAAAAATGAAGATAGAACAAAGCATGCAAACCAACCTATTCTAAATTAGGACCATCTTCATTAAGACGAATCTCGTATTGGAACTTCCTCGAGCAATGTTTGTGACCATCTTCTCATTTTGCAAGGAAATATCTTATTGTCTTTATATTTTCATTCAAGAAATCAAATGCTTCCTCAAACATGAGCTCATAGAACCCTTCAACTTTCATTACTTCTTCGTAAAGAGATAAGATATATTCTTGTTGGGAGTTAGTCTTGGTGTTTTAACCACTTCACCAATTTGATAATGCCAACTTATCAGTCTTCTCTTTTAAGGCATCGTGAAGTCGACATCTCATCCCATGAAGTCCATACTTGGATGTTGAAACAAAATCCCTTGAAAGTGATCTCACTGGAACTTCAGAAGACTCCAATTGCATTATTGTCTAGGATTTCAATATCATCATCCATGACAGCATCATACTCTATTGTGGGACCGGTAATGTCATTAAGATCCTTAGTGGCTTTACCAAAACTTCCGGTTGCTTGGTCATTGCCACATATCATACACAACTTATCGTACATGTCAATCAACTTGTTTATGTATGGTTTAGCTATGGGGTGTGCCTATGTCATCACAAAAAAGGTTAAATAAGTAATTAATAAGAAATAAAAATAACACTCACATGCATTAAAAAAATTAGGATTGATACCTGAATGTACTTTTGATAAACAATAGTAGAGCAAGTAAACATCTTCTTATTTTCATCCTAACTAAATCCACTACTATTGTCTTTGATTTTCTTAATGACACCAAACTTTTTTTAGTAGTCTTCAAGTGATTTTCAAGTTTCTGCAAAGTACAATGGACCTTAAATTTTTTTGAAATAGCCCTTGATGCACATGTATATGAATCATTCCTAAATTTTTTATCTGGTTTTCTACCATGTTTACCTCCTCAACAAGTAGATCAACCAAGAACCGATCCATTATAGATGTCTACCGAGACTACTTTGCATCATCATCTTTGTAAGTACTAGTAGCATCTCTTATGTCTCCATAACTAAAAAAAAAATAGTCCAGCTAATTAAAATACAGCAAAGGAATGCATATAGCCTAACTATAAGCTGCATTTTAAATATATATATATATATATATATATATATATAGTAAGAACCAAAGTATTCAAACATTCAGCAAAAACAAAATAGACATTCCGTTTGCTAAAATAGTCATTCCATTGCATTACTCAAGTAAAAGCAATGTTATACTAATATCATTAACTATATGTGTTT
>JAUPMG010126678.1:0-11603 GCA_031762675.1 Pachysandra terminalis | reverse complement strand
CCAAAACGCACCAAAACTGCCCTCAATAAAATCAAATATCAAAACTGCCCAAAACTGTTTTTAATTAAAGAAACAGACGTTTTGAAAAGCAAAACGGTTTTAACTTTTTGAATTTTTAAATCAATTCCAACAGATCCATCACTAACCATCTTATTCTCACTAAATTTTCTCGAATACTCTTACTTCTTCATGGATATTCTTCTCAATTAGGAAGAATCCCTTCCTGTCACAGTAGGAACTAAGTACCATCCTACAGAGGTACAAAGTATTGCCATGGATCTCCCAAACATCACCAAACAAAGCAGAATCAAGATAAATATTATTGGCAAATAAAACGAAGGTCTCATCTTATCCCTCTCACTGGTCACCAATAGTGGAAGCTTGACTTCTTTCGCGGAAGCCGCCGATGACTCCATTGAAAACTTCTCTATTGCTTCTGAAATGGGTTTCTCTGCCTTATCTTTATTATTGTTGTTGTTTTCATCTACAAGCTTGGGCTTATTACCTTGTTTCTGCTGATCTTTGAACTTCACAACAACTGGAACCCAACCCTTTGAATTGGAATAAATGAATCGAACAATGAAGGTTTCATGAGACCCCATCTGCTCATAAATCTTCTGTCTCTTCTCTTGAAGATTTTCTAAGAGGATCCAGAACTTGTCACGCGCACAATTCGAATAGGGGTTCTTGAAGTCCTTGTAAGTTCTCCTGCAAGAATTGTTTCTCCTTGGTGATGGAATTCCCCATTGATCTTCTCTCTTGATGTTGATGAAAACTGCCACAAGTGAAGGGTTTGAACATCTGGATTAAAGTGGAGTTTTGATTGGAATATATTCTGTATTGATTGGTATGAAAAAAATAAGGGATCTGAAAGTAGTTATATGGACAGTTGGGGAAGACTAGATCTAAGGAAGATAAGTCAAGATGGACGCTTAAGAGAAATAAATTTAGTGGAAGTTTCCACAATTCTACCTTATACGTGTACTTTGGTGTGATTTTGACTTGTTCTAAAAGAGCGAAGAAGATAACGGTAAGAAGGATAAGTCAAGTTTATTTATTTATTTTTTAAGGCAATAATTAGGAATGCAACTTGGGTCGGAACCAATCTAAATAGCCTTTGGTTCGGTTTGAGTTGGGTTTTTGGATATTTGGTTCGCTTTTGGTTTTAAAATTATATAACTGAATTAGATCATTTTGGTTTTGGCTTTGAAATTATACCTGAATTCTAGTGTATATATTATATGATATATAAAACATAATATTATATATATATATATATATATATATATAAATAATTCTAAAAAATATTGTATTAAATTGATCTAAACCGAACTAAACTACAATTTGGATTGGGTTGATTTGGGCTAAGGATTTTTCATTTCTGTTTGGTTCAATTTTCAGGTTGAAAAGTTCGGTTCTCAATTTAGTTCAATTTGATTAACCTTTACTAATTTCAGTTTAATTTTGGATTAACATCAACCTGAACTAAACCGAACCAAGTTACACCCCTAGACAAAATAATTCAAGTTCATATTGCAATAGAAGGGAAAATCTGTTACTTGAAGAATGGTCTTGAACTGGTCCATCAAAATCTTTATAAAACTCGGTTTCTAGATTGTCCGGGCCCCATGTGGGTGGTGTGGCACGGGTTGCGGTCCAAGACTTCCATCTATCTGAAGCGAATACGGTTTGACCACATGATCTCTATTATGTCATGAGTGGCACTGCGGCCCATGTGGGTGGTGTGGCACTGTGGCCGGAAATTTTAAACCCGACCCGTCAGCCCCAACCAGGTCCACTTGACTTGATACTGCAGAATGGGATTGGGTTGGCAATGGCATGAGCCTGATCTTTGGTTGTCTCGACACCCTTATAAACTCACCAATCCGCCTGAATCCTTCTGGCTTTTATTCGTTTGATATGTCATGTTTAACCTTACCTGAGTCCGTTTATTGCCGTCCTTGTGAAATTCGGGCCATTCAAAAAAAAAAAAAATTGTATCCAATACTACGTATACGTATTCTCGCAATCCGAATACAAAAAGATACCAAGAGAATGGAAAAAATTGTGCAACTCACTAATTTTGTAAGAAAATGAATATCTGTAAAGAAGATGCATGGTGAGAAAAATTTCTCTTTCTTCTTCCTTACATTGTCCTTTCTAAACATCCAAAATCAACTTAAAATCAAACCGGTCTAATTCAATTTTATAATTTTAAAATCTAAACTGAACCGAGCCGAATCAAATTGCACCCCTAATTATACCATGGAATCCAGTACCTCGATGTTTGTGCATAATTTTTGTTGTAGACACTTTTAAAAATTTGTTTCAAAATACTAATCAAAGTACACATGGACATAGAAAAGAGTAAATAGAACAGATCTGTTAAAGTCGTACATAACCAGTTACAATCATTGGCTTAAATTAATTTTTTAAGGGAAAATTGCACTTACACCCTCTGAGGTTTCTAATAAAGGCAGAAACACTCCTTGAGGTTTCTGAAAAGTCACTTACACCCCGATCAGTAAATAAAAGGTAATTTTATTCTTTTTAACCCCGTTTTTATTAACCCCACTCTTAGCACCACTCCCACCCCCACCACTACCACTACCACTACCACCTCCCCCCTCCCACCACCATCACTACCACCACCACCACCCCACCGTCACCACCACCACCCAATGTGCATCCCTTGCACACTTGGGTGGTGGTAGTGGTGTTGGGGTGGGAGTGGGGGTGGAGATGGAGGATATAAATGTCATTAATAAAAGGTATGAATGTTTTTTTTTTCTTTAGATAAGGGTAATATAGTCAAAACTATGAATGGTGTTAGCACTTTTTTTAATATTTAAAATGAAAAATTAACAGAAGGGGTGTATTTGCAATATAATAAAAAATCTCAGGAGGTGTAAGTGCAATTTACCCTTTTTTTTTTTTTTTTTTGAGGGATACATCATAGAAGCCGCATTATAATTTTGTCTTACAAAAAAAAAGTGTTATTTACACATATCTCCTTGAGGTATACGTATGTGAAGACCTCCCTTGACTTTTGAAAAATCACAATAACCTCCCTTTAGGTATAAAGAGAGAGAGTGATCACACTTATCTTTTTTTTCCTGGGTCTTAACCACGTGGTATCCCCACACCCACTCAAGTATAGGACAAATCTTCGTTCAGAGCTGGAGTATAAAAGGTAAATTTCTGGCCACAAGTGCTTATAGTGGAATTCGAACTCCAGAGACTTCCCTCCGAAGACGCCCACTAGAACCCGCTTGCTATCAACTGAGCCACACATCCGTGATCACACTTATCTCGTTACTGTGAAATCTCCATATAAAGGATGGATGGAATTTGCTAAGCTCAACTAATGTAAAGATAAAAATATCCCTTTTTATGTTATAATTTTAAAATAATGAAATCTCCTTAAAACACTTTTGTTAGACCCTTGTTGAGTTGGATAAAAATTGAATATGAACCCTCTTTTTCTCTGTAAAAAACTCTTCTCTATAGAATATTTGGAGGACGAACAACTGTACAGTCGTCGCCGTACCCTTTGACGGAGCTGCAAACTATTTTCGCCGGAGCAGCTATTGCTGTACCCCCCAATGCATATTAGGTTTTTTTATCATATATTTACTTTTTTATTTTGTAAAGGTTTATTTAATGAATTTAAAAACAGAAGAGAGAGAGAGCAAACGAATGGGGGGTCATTGTGATTTTAATGGAGGAAATATAAGTCAAATAACAAAATATTTTACCTTGTTAAGAGAAGTTTTTTCAGAAGGGTATGTGTAAATTATCCAAAAATAAATGAATAAGAAAAGAAGGAGAAATGGAAAAATAAGGGTTGACTTCGTCAAATCTCCGGCGTCCTGACGCGTCCTACCATATTGACTGAAGACTTTCAGCTCCATTCTCTCCTACCAAGAGATCGCGTTATTATTGAGAAAGAAGAAAATAGGGTAAATTACACTGACAGCCCCTTAGGACATAATAGCAACAAATACTGCAGGTTCATTCTCAAAAACAAATATTGCAGGTTCATTGGATAACTCCTCCTCCTAATATGATTAAGAGGCTGAAGCAATGACAGTTTGAGAGGCTCTTCGGTATGCTCAGGCTTTAGGTTTTTGTTGATATCATCTTGGAGGGGAATTCAAAGAATACCCTGCTTTATCTGAAAGATCAACATGTGACAGTCCCATGGCGACTTAAGAGCATAATCTATTACAGATTCTAGCTAGAAAGCTCCTTCATCATTTTCAGAGAGTTCAAGTATCCAAAGTGTTTAGAAAAGCAAACAAATCTGCAAAGTGTTTAGAGAAGCAAACAAATCTGCTGATCAAGTTGCAAACTTTTTACTGTATGATACAATAGGAACTGAGTATTCCCGTACTGTAAATTTTAAACCACCTTAATGAAAATCACTGTACATTTCCAACAAAAAAAGAAGAGAAGATTACTGAATAATGGTGGAAGGGAAGAACGACGCATTACCACCAAAATCTCTCCCAGATTCCTAACAAGGCTCCAGACCTCAACGCTGCTCTCTCTGCTCATCTGCTGCAACAGAGACTCGATCTCAGTAGCACAGAAAAGATGGCGTTCGATATGAAGCTCGAGCAGTTCGTCGTAGCGGCGAAGATCTTCACGGGCTTTGATTCTTTCATGATCTTCACCAGCTAATTACTCTCTCTTAGGGGATGAGGATCTATCACTAACCATCTTCTCACTCAATTTTCTTGTATACTCTTTCTTCTTCATTGATCTTCTCAAGTTGGAAGAATCCCTTCCTGTTACAGTAGGAACTAAGTACCACCCTACAGAGGTACAAAGTATCGCCATGGATTTCCCAAATATCACCAAACAAAGCAGAATCAAGATAATCACAAAAGGCAAATACAATGAAGGTCTCCTCCATGAAAAGCTCTTCTTTTTATCCTTCTTCTCACTGGACACCAATGGTGGAATAAGCTTGACTTCTTTCGGGGAGGCTGTAGATGACTCCATTGAAGATTTCTCTATTGCTTCTGAACTGGGTTTCTCTGCCTTATTGTTTTCATCAACAACAAGCTTGGGCTTATTACCTTGTTTCTGCTGATCTTTGAACTTCACCACAACTGGAACCCAACCCTTTGAACTGGAGTAAACGAATCGAACCAAGAAGGTTTCATGGGACCCCATTTGCTCATAAATCTTCTGTCTCTTCTCTTGAAGATCTTCTAAGAGGGTATAGAACTTGTCCCGCCCCCGATTCGAATACAGGTTCTTGCAGTCCTTGTAAGTTCTCCTGCAAGAACTGTTTCTCCTTGGTGATGGAATTCCCCATTGATCTTCTATCTCTTGATGTTGATGAAAACTGCCACAAATCCAGGGTTTGAACATCTGAAAAGAGGAGAGTTGTGATTGAAATCTGTATTGATTGGTATAAAGAAAATAAGGGGATTTGAAAGTACTTATAGACAGTTGGGGGAAAACTAGAGCTCCTTAAGGGAGACTAGTCAAGATGGAGATTTGAGAGAAATAAATTCAGTGGAAGCTTCCGCAGTCTACCTTCTACGTGTACTTTGGTGTGAATTTGACTTTTTCTAAAGGAGTGAAGAAGTTAACGGTAACAAGAGTAATCCAAGTTTCTTACCAAAAACAAAATGAAGTAATCCAAGTGTTTATTTATTTTATTTTTTTCAAAGGCAGAAATTTAGGAACGCAACTTGCCAACTTGGATCGGTTAAGCCCAAAACCGAACTTACTCAAACCGATTTCGATTCGGTTTGGGTTGAGCTTCTAAGATATTTGGTTCAATTTTGGTTTTGAATTTATGAAACAAGATTAGATTGGTTTAGTTTTGGTTTTGGTTTTGAAATTATCCCCTAACTCTAGTGTATATAGCTCTAAATCACACCGATTTAGGCCGAATTATAGTCTAGTATTATATATTATATGTACGATATATTATATGATATATAAAACATAATATTATATAAGTAATTCTAGAAAATATTGTATTAAACCAACCTAGCTTGATTCAAACAGAACTGAAACTACAATTTGAATGGGTTGATTTGGACATAGGGTTTTCATTTCATTTCAATTCAATTCGATTTTTGGGTTAGGAAGTTTGGTTCTCAATTAGATTCAATTATTGTCAACTCGAACCAAACTGAACCAAAGGTTTTCCATTTCATTTGTATTCGGTTTCGGGTTAGAAAGTTTGATTCTCGGTTCGATTTGATTAATGCCAACCTGAACCAAATCAAATCGAGTTGCACCCGTAATCAGAATAATCCAAGTTCATGTTAGCAATAGAAGGGAAAATCTGTTACTTGAAGGAGGGTTTTGAATCGGTTTATCAAAATCTTTAAAAACCTTGGTTTCTAGATTGTCCGCTTATTTAAAAAAATAGATAAATCCATTTCATGAGGTCAGGTGGATTAATCGACTTCTAATAATCAATTTTAATATAGACAAACGGGACCCCACGTCGATGGGGCACGAGTTGCGGTCCAAGATTTCCATATATCTGAAGCCAATACGATTTGACCACAATATCTCTATATCAAAAAGCGACGTGTGTGGCTGGCAATTTTAAACCCGACCCGAAAAGCCCAGCCAAGCCCACTTGATAATGGGATTTGGGTTGGGTCTCAAGTCTCAACACCCTTTAAACCCACCAACCCGCCTAAACCCTGGGTTTTATCCGTTTGATGTCATGTTTAACCTTACCCGAGTCCGTTTATTACCAGCCCTGTGAAATTCGGGTCATTAAAAATTCAAATACAAAATGATTCAAACGTTTCTATGCCGTCGTATCCAGTATTACGTATACGTATTCTCCAAGTAATCTATCTTATCTTTTATATCTCTTTTAGTTGCTAACTAATTGAACTAAAATATCCGTTTCATTAAAAAAAGGTCCTGAGAGTCTGTAAAGCATCTTGTTTCAACTTTTTCAACTCAGGATAGATCATCATGGCCGTCTAGAACCTCCTTTATTACAATAAATAAATAAATAAATCCGGATAAAATTGTAGATTACAATGTTAGAAGCAGACACGCAATGATAATCTCTATTTAAATAATCATAGAATTGGACTTTATGAATGTTTATGGAGACTTGGCACATATATGTATGAACGGCTTACATCACTTTACATATGTTTTTCAATCACAATATGATATTGGTGTGGATCAATGTTAACAAAACGTGGAACCACCGATGTGTGGCTCAGTTGGTAGCAAGCTGGATTGTAGTCGGCGGCTCTAGAGGTAAATCTGGAGTTCGAATCCCACTAGAAGCACTAGTGGCCAAGAGTTTACCTTTAATGCTCTCGCCCGGAATGTGGATTAGTCCCAGATCTATGTGGGTGTGGGGACACCACGTGGTTGTTAGCAAAATGTGACAAGACAGTAAATTATCAAGTTTAATATAATCTTTATTCAAAAAATGAACAATAAAACAAAAATGACAAAAATACTCTGATTAAATTGTTCGAGTTTAATACGTTAGATATCCAAAAACTATCAGTTAATTAATAATAAATTTAAAAAAAATGTTATAGTATTAGTATAAAAATTAATTTACAATTTTAAATAATTCACATTCATTATTATAAGAAATTTTAATATTATCAATATTTATTTTATTTATAAAGTACATTGTACTATTAAAGATTTTAATTTTTAAATTTAATAATAAAATACAAAAATAAAACATCAATAAAAATCCATTTCTCTTTTCATATCGTTAGTAAAAACCTTCTTTTCTTTTCTTTTTGTTATCGATTTTACTTTTCAAAGATTATTCTAGAGTTCTTAAGTTTAGATAGTTGGTAAACTTTCAATCACAGTAGCAAAATATATTTTTCTTTTCAAAAATATATTTTGCCAAGTGTGGTAGGTGAGCTGTCCAAAATTTTTTATTCTAGAAATCTTTAAAAGGGCTTCCTATCTCAAACAATAAAATTTGTTTTATATAACAACGTGGTAATGGTATATTATAAGCTATAATCTACATAACTGTAAGAGAGAATATTGAATTTTTCTTATATATATATATATATGTGTGTGTGTGTGTGTGTGTTTAAGTAAGAAAGTGAAAGCATTACCCACCGGGACCGATATAGGTCCCGACAATAATATATCGTCATGTCATGTGGTGATAGACTCAACTGAGACATATTCAAACGGTTTTACTTCTTTAATAAATGTATTTTTTTAAATATATATTTAAATAAAAATTAACTAAAACCTTACTTGGTGTTTTAAGGTTTTAGGATTTATCTTTTTTTTTTTTAATAGAATTTAGCATCTTTTTATAAGGTTTTAATTTTCTTTAAACTTTAGTTATTAGGGTTGAGGGTTCGTCTTCTCTTCTTAGGGTTTATTTTATGTTATTTTTTTGAGGTAATTAGAGTGTAAGGTTTATCTCTATCTTTCTTTAGAGTTTTTATTAGTATCAGTTTTTTAAGGTTTAGTATTTAGCATTTAGTATTCATATTTTCTTGTAGTGTTTTAATTTAGGTTTATAAGATTATAAATTTTAATACTTAAAATTTAAGATTTAGATAATTTTATATTTTTTATTTTAAATCTTTTTTTTTTTCTTAACTTAACTTTTAACGGCTTTTGTTTCTGAGCTTCCTATATATAGGTCCCCGTAGATGACCTCCTCTTATTTATTTTTTCTAAGTAATCTATTATAAAAAGTGAAGATCGTGCGTTATTGTACATTATTTTCGCCCGTGCTAAATGTCCTTCTCACCCTTCGCACACTGAATTCTATTCCATATTTACTTGTAAATTTTAGTTTTACTCAAGTTATTTGTGACATATTTGACATCTTTTGTCATCTTGTGGTTCCTACCACCGGTTCCGCCCTTGCTACATGTCCTTCTCATCCTTTGGTATAGTAAAATCCATTCCTTATATTTTTCTGTTCCTCAGGTTAATTTTGACCTTCTTGACACATTTTGTCATTAATTTGGTTCCTACCATTGTTGTATATCAGTTTCGCGTTTGCTAAATGTCCGTCTCGCCCCTTCGCACAATAAAATCTATACTTATATTCTTCTGTTGGTCAAGTTATTTCTGAGTTTTTGGACAAGTTGTGTCGTCTTGTAGAGAATCCAGACGAACTGAGTGAGAGCGTAAGGCGCACATTTCACTTCCCAAATTACCCCCAACTTTTTTTGAAATTCTTTCTTCTTCCCAAGTTTTGTCAACTTTTTTCCTTTCTTCTTCCCCAGTCCCATTTGGATAGCTTGTTCCTCAAGTAGCTATCCCAACAGAGATCTGCTACTCCTTTTTCTCCCTAATCCTGCTACTCATTTTTCTCCCTAATCCTACAGAATCTTCTTCAGAAGCAAAGTGGAAGGGGCAAGCAAGTGAGAAACAACTTACGGATCGGGAGAGAACATTGTGTTCGTGGGGAGCGATGAGAGCGAGAGCGTGAAAACAGTGGATTGCTTTGCTGTGCCACTATTCTCATGGAAGAAGCTATGATTGTTTACGGGACCTGGATTCTTGATGAGCATTGCGTTTCTGAATCAGTACAACCCTATTGGGATTTTTCAGAGGAATGATTTAAAGGTTGCTTTGGTTTTGACGTGGGTTTACACTATTCGTTGATAGGGTTTTACTTCTTTTTTTCCTCTTCGGTGATGGCTATGAGCAGGTTTGGAAGAGTGAACGACTTGTGATTGGTTAGGCACAAACGTGTGTTATCGTTATTCGTTGTTGGGGTTTTTAGATTTTTGCTTATATTTCTTTTCTCCTCTTCGATGTAGGTTATGAGCAGGTATGGAAAAGTGAAGGACTTGAAATTGGTTAGGCGCATTGGTGTTATTTTCATTTTGTCTCACTGTTGGTGTCACTTATATCCATCTTTATTTATTTTGGTAGATAAAAAACTCTCATATGCTGATCAATTGCGGGGTGTGTCTTCCCACGAAATCGTCCTTGAGAATGTGTCTCAAAGAATCCGGGGATCTTCGTGAAGATCTTGCATCGCCGGCCACTCACTTGTGCCGGAGAGGCCAGATGGTCAGCCGCATAATTGCTCTCGCGCCAATGGTATTTCACTTTCACTCTACCCTGGCGTGCACCAGTGAGACTTCTGATTTGATGGACAATATGTCCAATGTCATCAAGGACAGTAGTGATGCTCTGAATGGCTTCAATCATAACTTTGGAGTCCCCTTCCAGAATCATATTAGCAGCGGGATACTCCCTCGCCATCAGAAAGTCTGGCCACGCTCCCCAAGCTTCAGCCTTAGTAATCGAACAATTCCCAAGGCAAAATGCGCCGCCTCTCAAGAACCTGCCGTCATGGTCCCTAAGAATGACCCTAGTCAAGGCCCGATTCCTTGAGCCACTGAAGGCTACATCTAAATTAATTTTGATCCATTCCAAGGGTAGGGGGACCCACGCACGAAGATAGTTGAAGCCACGCTCCTAATTGAACTTGCATCATAACCACATGACCATCTCAGCTGGTCAGTCAACAAAGACCTACTGGCGATGAGTCTAGATCATAGGCCATCAAGCTATTAATTACGCTCTAATCATGTGGTCCTGATTTATCCACCAGACTTGGGTTCCGGTCTCCTTAGAACTCAAAGGACATAGAGGTAAGAGTCTATGGTCTCTTCATAACTCAGGGAGAGGAGTTGCTGTGGGGTAGACAGTCTTACGAGTGAACTTATAATGTTGTCCTTACAGGCCCCACCATGAGGGGCAACATGGTAACTCAAAGGATACACAGGTAAGAGTATAGAAAAGATCCTGTTAAAGTAAGGTCGTAAATACTACATGACCGTGAACCAAATTAAAAGTCCTACATAACCAGTTACAATCATTTCATCAGAAAAAAAAAAAACAGTTACAATCAGTTGGCTTAAATTAATGGGATACTTTAAATCAATAAATAAATAAATAAATGGGATACATAGAAGACGCATTATATTTTTATCTTAAAAAAAAAATAAAAAACTAAAAGAAGTAAAAAAGAAAAAGACAAGAAAAGAAGGAGAAATAAAAAATTCTAATCAAACTAACTTAGTTGATTAGAAACCAATTGGAATGTGACACGTGGGATAATGTGACACTATCATTTTTTATCTTCAGATTTTTATGTTTGAAAATTTTAAATTTATTATAATTAGACAATTTATGCCATGTGTCACATTTTAATAGGTTTCAAATCAACTAACTGGTGATTATAACCTTAGAGGATCCGGATCCAAAAAAATAAGGATTTAGTTGGTCCAATCTTTGGCATGGTTGACATATCCTGCGATATTGGGAGATATTGATGAAAAACTTTCAGCTCAAATCTCTCTTATCAAGAGATCACGTTAGGGGCCGTATCGTTTGGACCCTGGTGGTTGGAACATCTGTTGGTCCTTGTATCAATGTTTGCCATGTGTCCATTAATATTAATGGTCTCGTGACTCTCATGAGACCACTTAACAGACTCTTCCGATGACAAGCATATGTGGAGGGACAAGCAGAAGTTCTGCCATCGTGTCTAGATGATACGGGGGCATCACGTTATTCTTCAGAAAGAAGAAAATTACATTAACACCCCTCTTAGGTTTGACATA
>JAUPMG010126667.1:0-11603 GCA_031762675.1 Pachysandra terminalis | reverse complement strand
ATCGGATGCGATTTATTAGTTATTAATTATCAAATTGGGTTGTCTAACCTATTTTATATCTTACTTAAATCCTATGGCGTCTAGGGGTTCTTTTAACCGACCTTAATCCTAATTGATTAGGAAAATTTAACTAAAATTTCCCAAATGACTATTTTACCCCTAGGTTTTCTAATCAGATATCTTATGTGAGATTTCAGGTCGTTACATTTTATCTGGGTTGGTTTTAATCTGTGTTCAAGTTAGATCCATGTGGTTTTGTTTAAAATAAATCTCATTTGATTACCTACGAATTCGTCCCCGTATATTTCTCTGATTGTGGGACGATGTGGAATAGCATGATCTAGTGGTTAGCAAATATAAATTCAAGTCTGCCAACTGTTTGTCGAATTGCTAAATAAGGATCCCTTTTGGATTTTTAGGATATTTTAAATTTTATCTTAACATAGATGTTGGGTGGTTTTGATTTTATCTTAATATGTTTCTTTTAGAGATTTTCACATCTTAGTTTTAGGTTGTTTTAAGTCTTTAGTTGGGTATCTTGTCATAGTTCTTATGTGCCTGGTAGTAGTATTATGTTTTAATCTATGTTTTAGGTTGAATACATGAGATTAGTATCTTATTTTGTTTCTTTAGATTAAAGGCATGGGATTAATTTAATTTAATTTATTTTAGGTTTATAGTGTTTTATTAATTGGCCAAATAGAATTAGACCAGGCAACTAGTTGAATCGGAAGAGAGAGGGTGCCTAACACCATC
The DNA here is from genome assembly GCA_031762675.1 of Pachysandra terminalis. NCBI lineage: Eukaryota > Viridiplantae > Streptophyta > Magnoliopsida > Buxales > Buxaceae > Pachysandra > Pachysandra terminalis. Next base: position 10,847 of record JAUPMG010126667.1, on the reverse strand, counting down.
TCGCTCTCTTAAATAAACCTCCTTACTCGTTCTGGTTAGGCCTTGTTTCAAATCTTATTTTTTTGGTCTATTTTTAAATTTAATTGACCTGCCTAGGTGACCATTCACACCTGAACCCAATGAATGGTGGCGACTCCAAATTACCCAATCTATCTGGGGTCCACCCGACCCAGGGTAGTTCACATATGCAATAGATGATTTTCCCGGGCACAATAGACCATTATATGTTCTAGCAACCATCAATAATGTTGAGATCAAGAGAGTATTGAGTGATCCATGCTCATCCATCAAGGTGTTGTCTTACAAGACCCTACAAGCAGCAGCTATTCCTTCCGAAAGGATGGTAAAGCAACCAATGGAGGTGCTATCCTTCAACAATGAGACATGCAAGACAATGAGACACATAACCATCGACTTGGCAGTAGGGGTCATACGGTCGCCGACCAAATTTCACGTTGACGCGGACGTGTCCTATCATGTACTATTGGGAAAACCATGGCTTCACAGGTACAAAATTGTTCCTTCTATTTACCACTAGTGCTTGAAGGCGAGATGGAGCGGTAAGAAAATTAAAGTGAAGGCCACTATCGACCCCTTGATCGAAATGAGATCCGCTATGTGGAGGCTATCTTCTTTGATGAGATAGCTGTTGATGGTGAGACCCAAGTGACACCGGTAAGAGGAAAGCTCCTACCCAAGTGGGAAGACTTGATATCCGGTAAGGAGAAAGGAGAATCCTCACACAAGAGGAAGAGTAAGAAAGATGAAACAGAGCCGGAAGCTAATTGTGTAAGAGTGCAGCGAGAAGACGGGAGTTTCTTTTATCGCTTATGACGGTGTGAGGAGTCCAACGAGGAACAACTCGTGAAGACTCCACCACCAGATGAAGCATCGACGATGTCCTCATGCTCTTCAGTAGAAGAACTCTGGACCAATCATGTTGAGGCACCAGAGGTCTTGCAAAATGGATCGAAGTCAGTGACTGAGGACATGGAGGAGATCAATATAGCTGATGAGGCAAGAGCCATTAAGAATATTCTCATTAGCAAGAGTCTAAATGCCAGTGAGAAGGCAACACTGCTAGCATTCTACGTGAATACATGGATATCTTTGCATGGGAGTATTCGGAGATGCCAAGATTGAATCCGAACCTTGTGGCACATAAGCTGAATGTGCACCCTGATAAGAGACCAGTCAAGCAAGCTGCTAAGCTTTTTCGGCCTGATGTTGAGCTGAAGATAAAGGAATGGGTGTTGAAGCTATTAGCTACCTGTTTCATAAAGCCCATACAACATCCGATATGACTGGCTAATAACGTTCCTGTCAAGAAGAAGAATGGTCAGATACGCTGTTGCGTAGACTTCAGGGACTTGAACAAAGCATGCCTAAAGGATGATTTCCCGCTCCTGAATATGGATGTGTTAATCGATTCAACCGCAGGGAATGAGATGTTCTCGCTCATGGACGAGTATAATGGCTACATTCAGATAAAGATGGCATCCAAGGACGCGGAGAAGACAACATTCCGTACACTCATAGGCAACTTCCACTTCACAGTCATGCCCTTCGGTCCTAAGAATACAGGCGCTGCATATCAACGGGCAATGACTACGATATTTCACGATATGATGCATAAGGAAGTCGAGGACTATGTCGACGACCTAGTCGTGAAGTCAAGGAGCGAGCTCATCAGACTGACAACCTCAGGAAGGTGTTTGAAAGGTGCCGTAAATACCAATTAAAGATGAATCCTATGAAATGTACCTTTGGCATTTCGTATGGTAAGTTTCTTGGATTTCTGGTACACAGTCGCGGGATCGATATTGATCATCCAAGAGTAGAGGCGATACAGAGTATGGTTCTTCCCAAAAATCAGAAGGAATTGAAAATTTTCTTAGGCAAAGTGTCATACTTAAGGAGATTCATCCCGGGCTTAGCAAGCAAAATCCACCCGATGATTTCGTTGTTGAAGAAGAAAGCAAAATATGTACGGACACTGGAGTGTGAGGATGCCTTCATAAAGTTGAAACAAGACATAACCACTCCCATTACTATGTCATCATCATAAGAAGGAAGGGCAATGAGGTTATACCTCGTAGCATCAGAGCATGCGGTTGGTGGACTGCTAGTTCAGGAGGATGATATGGGAGCAGAGAGGCCAGTTTATTATAGCAGCTGAACTTTGAGAGGGCCTAGATGAGATACATGAAGGCTGAGAAGAGCTGCTTAGCGTTGGTACATGTGGTGCAGAAGGTCCAACATTGTCTATTGGCTCATAAGGTTGAATTGATGACCAAATCGAACCCTATCAAGTTCCTACTATTTGCACCTGTTCTGTCAAGGAGAATCGCTAAGTGGATGTTGCTGCTGTCAGAGTATGACTTGACTTGCACCACTCTTAACAAAATAAGGAGCTAAGTTGTAGCAGACTTGATGGCTGCCTTCGCAGCTAATTCTTCTACTTCAGAAGACAATCCTGAAGATGTCTTTGAAATAGCATCCATTGCTGATTCAGGGTCTTGGACCCTTCAATTTGATGGCTCTATAATGAGAGGAGAAGGTGGAGTAGGAGTAGTGATACTCTCACCAGATGGTGAAGCTACATCTACTGCCTACAAGCTATAGTTCCCTTGTTCTAATAACTCAGCAGAGTACAAAGCCTTGGTACTGGGATTACTGCTGGCCAAACAGATGGGAGTAAGGAACCTGCTAGTGAAAGGAAATTTTAACCTTGTGATAAAGCATATGCAAGGGGAGTTTGTAGTCAAAGATCCAATAATGACACAATATCGGACTGTAGCACAGAGGTTGCTACAGAATTTCAACTCAGTTGACTTTGAACATTCTCCGCGCACCACCAACAGGCACGCAGATGCGTTGGCCACACTGGGTGCCCGACTTAAGTTCAATGAAGCTTCACGACAGGTGGAAGTTATTAAGAAGATTGAACCTGTTACCATCACCAAGAAGGTTCATGACGATGAAGAAGATGATTGGAGGACTCAGGTCTTTAAGGATTTGCAAAATCCATATACATCGACTACCCCTATCAAGGAACTGAAGAACTATGTAAACTTGAGAGGAGAGTTATATCATACGGCAGCAACAGGTGTGCTAAGTCGATGCCTTGGTCCGGAGGAGGCTGCACAGCAGTTACACGCCACGCATAACCAACGATGCTCCCAGAAGGATGCTGAAGCCTTATACCGAAGGCTACAGAGAGCTGGTTACTACTGGCCCACGATGATGAATGAGGCTAACTAGCTGCAGCAAAGTTGCCAGAGATGTGATGGTGAATACAATCGTGACAGTTGTATATTCATCACAGAGGCCAACGAAGATTGGAGGCAAGCTTATATTGACTATCTATCATTGGGAAAGCTTCCTGACAATGTTGTTGAGGCAGCCAAACTGAAGAGACGTGCCAGGAGGTTCTTCTTGGCAGGTGATCTCCTGTACCGCCGAAGTTGGACTGGAAGGCCACTCAAATGTCTTGCCAAGAAGAAGGCTGAGGATATAATGCAGGAAATACACTCGGGCGACTGCGGCGGCCACCAAGGATACCATCGTCTGTTGGACCAACTGTTGCTGACAAGTTACTATTGGCCCACAATACAAAGAGATGTACATGAGTACGTGATGCATTGCTATCAGTGCTAAATCTTCGGCCAGAAAATCCATCCTCCACACGTTGAACTACAACATATCTTCGCCCATTGGCCCTTTCATTCATGGGGCTTGGATCTAATAGGACCTATTAGTCCCAACTCGGGTGGTCAAATGTAGATACTTATGGCTACAAAATACTACACCAAGTATGTGGAGGCTATTCCTATTAGACGAGCCATAGGAGTAGAAGTTAGTATTTTCATACCAGATCATATCATCTGCAGGTTCGGAATTCCTCAAAAGATAATATTCGACAATGAGACTCTGTTTGTCAATAAGGATGTTAGACTGTTGACAGAGCACTACAACATCAAACACATCAGGTGAACTCCCTACTACCCAAAAAGGAATGGACAAACAAAAGCTACCAACAAGACTTTAGTCAAAATTTTGAGTCGCATGATGCATAATCAAGGAGGGAAATAGCACGAGAAACTTACCTTGACGCTATGGGCATACTATATCTCGAAGAGAACTGCGACTTAGGATTCTTCGTTTGCACTAGTTTATGGTAGTAACGCGGTCTTGCCAGTAGAAATCAAAGTATCGTCAGCACACATAGCCTTGGCAACAGCCTAAGAGGATGACGATATTGACGAGGTCAGCCGACAAGTCTAAGACCTTAACCTAGCAAATGGAAGGAGTAATGCAGAAGAGAAGAAAATGCATACCGTGCACCTATCTCGAGAGCATATAACAAGATAGTTTACGGTCGTAACTTCAAACAAGGAGAAAAAGTACTAAGGACGGCCACCCATGTACGCGCTGATCTGTCAGCTCCCAAGTTCGCTCCTAAATGGGAGGGTCCGTATGCCATAAGGGAAGTTGTCGCAAGTGAGTACTACATGCTAAGCCAGATAGATGGGACACCTCTTAATGATCCAATCAATGCCAAGCGGATCAAATTTTACTATGACGATTATTCTAGCCAAGAGTAAACGATGTATCCTTTACTAAATTAGATCATTTCATGCTTAAGTTAATAGAGATAGTTCAATCATTGTGCTTAGATCCATGGGGATAATTCATGAATGAGATAAAGTTCTTTCATTATCAATGAGTTTTTAACTACATGCATATTATCGAATACTCAAAAAAAAAAAAAAACACTAATAATATAAATATATACGCTACTACCTAGCAATCTACATCAATCCGATATTGTTGACTCCTTTAAAAGGTTCGCTAATAAATAACCATGACTGAACTTGCTGTTCTTAAGCCAAGAACGTTCGGTAGAAAGTTTACCATCACAATCTGTCAATCTGGCTTTAACAGCAGATAGCTCTTCTTCTTCTCCTAACAATTGAGCGCGCAATGCCTCAATTTTAGCCTCGTGATTGGCTACACGAGACTCTAAGTCCTGACAGGTTGATGAAGAAACCCTTAACTCTCGATAACATGTTAGGTGTCCCAAGGCTTCCTCTATTGCATCCAAGTGCGCTATCAACCAATCTAGTTTCATCCCGGCTGCTAAGAGATCCTCTAACTCCTTCCGCATGTCATGGATACTCTCCATGGTAAGAGCAGAGAGCCATGTCTCCTGCAAACGTCTAACCAGTGAACATACAGCTGAATAGAAGAAGGCTCGAAGACGAGGATTGGAAAAAGATATCTCGGTACCAGGATTGCCATAACAATCAATAATCCTTCGTAGAGTAGAACTGTAGACAGAAGGAATGAAGATCTTTTTTACAAATATAAAACGACTGTCCGCTTCAATAGGAGGAAGGAGTGGATCAGCATAAGTATCCACACTTCCTGAATTCAAAAATCCATCATCAATAGAATCATGAGAATGGCCACTCTTACTAGAGGCATCGATTGCATGAGCACCATTCTCATCCGGGAGTGGGGATCCTGGGAGTATATTTACGATAGAATCAAGCACTCTCACCTGTCTAGGAAGAGTCAGGAGTAAAGGACTCTCTCTCATTAGTTGTTTGAACGATATCTTTCTTGAAGGCACCGAAGAAACAATAGGGATCTCCTCTCTTGCAAAGAGAACATCACTAGAAGTGTCCCCAACACTAGGAGTAGGAGGACATTGACGTCTGAGGGAGTCATCTGCAGAAGATAAAACGACCATTTCACATAAGCAATAGCTATGCTTAGAACGAAATATGCATCAAGCAAAGAGAAATCAAAGTCTCACCTCTCTCTGCCGAACGCGATACAAAGGGAGTACTAGTAGAGACTGATGACACTGATGCCTTCCTACTCGAGCTAAGGCTGCGCTGTGGTAAGTCAACTTCAATATTGATAGGGTAGGAATCGCGAGTTTGGCCCTCATCAGCAACATCTCCTTCGTCTCTTTCAACCTCATGATCAGTGATTGATATTTCCTCATTTGGAACAAAAGCAGGGGGACTACCCATATGACGCTGACTGCGCTTGGAAGATGAACCAGTGTGACCAATAATTTGTCCCTATAAGACATAGGACATGAAAATCATACAATTAGCAAAAAAAAAATATTGAATGACATGAATACGTGTATTTATACACAGGATGAATCCTAAGATATATCAGAGGATGATGATATGTTAAGTCTCATCGATTTATTAGGCATCTATTCAAATCCAACAGAATTTTTTCCTCTGTAATAAAAGCAAGAAGGGATAGTCCTTTCTCATGTATTAGGCATCTATTCAACTGTTTGAAACACTGACATTTTTTCTCTCTTATAGTTAATAGTTTCTTTTCATCTTTTTATGCTACTATTAGTCATAATTCCAGCTGAAAGTTGGTGCTAAAAAGTTAAAAGCCAGTTATTTTAAGTACCTGAGGACATACTTTGTGAGTTTTTTCTTCCTGGCTTCCAAGTTGACCATGAGTCTGACCACGCGGATTCCTTAAAACACCATTGTTGCCTCCTTGTCCTGGTCGAAAACCTATGACATTACCTCCATGGCCAATCTCCAAACATGGGTCCTTGGAATACGCAAAAGGACCAGGTGATTTACTCCTTTTATCATCATCCATCAGATCAGTCCCACAGCGCTCAGGTCTAGAGACCCCAGTTGGCCTATCTATAATTCTTCCAGAACATGCATATGATTCATGATCAACAATAGGAAGAACCACTTTAGCACCCATTAAGGCCCCTGCTATACCAGATGTAATTTCAAATTCCATAGGAAGATCAGTACATTGCTCTGAAAATGTCAGGAGGAAATCTCTCGCGTATCTCTTCTTCCCCATGACTCCATTGGCATCTTCTGGACCCTTATATGCCATATAAAGATCAGAAGTTGTCCCAGCAGCATTTGCTTTCTGAAGAATTTTTTTTCTCTTTTTTTTACCTCTAGTGGTAGTATTTTTCGGCCTATTTGGTTCCGAAGTAAGCTTATCCTTGGAAGCTGCCACTTGAGTGGCAATTGGCCCACTTCCGGTATTCTCTAAACCTCTGGCCTCAACTTTAGTAACCGTTAATAAGGAAGTGAGGGCTGGAACAGGATCCAACTCCTGATTTATAACATCATGATCCGTAGTGACAACTTCTTCGCTATTTACACTTTTACAGATATCCAAAGTAGAAGTCCTATCTTTATGAGAAACCACAGATGAAACAAGTCCAGAAGCAGTTTCAGCATCGATGGAATCTGATGACGTGGTACTTGACCTCGCTAAGTTCTCAGTTGTCCTGTCAATTTCTAAGCTACCACCAACTGATTCTTTCATAGGTTCTCTCTGTTCAGCTTCCACAGGGCCAAATTCATTGCCAACAGTTGCTTTCAGACATGTGTCCTGATCACTTTGTTTACTCACTTCTGAAGATTGGGAAGAAGCAGATCCTAGAAGAGTCTCAAAATTACTTTCATCTAGTTTGGGCCCTTCAGGCAGCTTAGTTTTGCCTTCTTCCATTCTTATAGGTTCATAATTCAGTTGAGCCACCTGCAGAATATGATCACCTTGTTTTGCATGACGAACATCACCTGAACCATCAGAAGCAGTTCCAAAACGGGATGTGGATTCATGGGGGGAGGCCTCCCCAAGTTCAACACTATCAGTCAATGCTTCAGATGCATCAGGAATGTCAACCAATGGCGTCCCAATAGGTTCCAACATACCTTCACAAATTTCTGCGGGAGCCAAAATTGTTTTAACATTCATAATTTCAGAAATTCCATCTTGTAAAGAGCTACAAGAATCCAAATCCTGTGAAGGCAAGCTTAAGTTGGTGATAGATGATCCGACCACCTCCTGTGAAGGAGAAGCCTGCATATTGTCAGCAGATTTGACAACATCCATGGATGCTTTTAACGAGGAAGACTTTGAACTACCAGTAGAATCAGAAGCATCTACCTGCAGTGAAGCCCATGTCCAAGAGTTACTATAGTAAAGTTAAAAAGGAAGAGCAACTTGTACCTGTACAAAACCTGCTTATATTACCTGATGCAGCGCTTGGGGGTGTCGTATGTCCTTCCTGTTCAACTTTTTCTGATGATCCTTAAGAGAGTCTGACCTTCTAACAGTTTCCCTTCTTCTGCCTTCATTATTGGGCAAAGCGGATGAAGTCTTAGTAATAGGCAAAGTGTTAACAGAAGAAGGATTCATGAATGATCCAGCTTGAGCACCCTGGCCAACTGGATAGTTAAACCTTGACGCAGGAGACGCTGAAGTCATCTGGGTACTTGTTAAAGGGAGAGATGTTGGATTTGGATACTAGATGGAAGGGGGCTTATAAGAATTGGGTTGTACGGGGGAGTAGTAATGTGGATTCATCCCGATTGTCAAGTTGCCCATCTGAGGGGCCAGCTGGTGACCCATTTGAGGTCCAAAGCTCAAGCCCTGGCCCTGATGAATCAACCCTGGGCGTGGGAAAAATTGAGATTGGAGACTTGGAACATACAACTGCTGCTGCTGCTGCATTTGGGTAGCATTTCCTACTGGTACCGGCATTGGCATTTGCGATGAAGCGGCTGTAACACCTTGAGACTGAATCCTTGAGTTAGGACCACCAAACTGTATGGGAGCCTGTGACTGCTGAAATGGCATTGGCATGGCAGCAACACCTGAGACCGGTGCATCAGATGATCCTGTGCAGAAAACAAATAGTGAAAAAAAAGGGTAAAAAAACATCAAATCCAATTCAACAAAACCAACACTAGAAGGACGCATCTCTTCATATCTCTTGTTCAATCACCGCCCAATAATTTCAAAGTAACATAACGCAACAAAAATTCTTCATACCAAGTAATGGGGGTTGAACATGGACACCATTCTGTACAGTTCGAGGAACAGCAGCGGTTTTCGACTCCAAATTTGCACTGGTAGTGCTCACCCTAGTTTGTCCTCCTTGTCCATTAGACTTCTTAAAGCTGAAATAACCCAAAACACCACCAAAAATAACCACCACGCAACAAACCCTAATTTTCTAGTAAACTTTCTCCACAAATGACCATGCAAAAACAGCAAAATAATCCAGAAAGGAAAAAAAAAAAGATTACCTTCGATTCGCCGACAACGACGAAGTTGTATTAATGGAAGGAGTTGGCGGAGGGGAGGTCCCGCCACCGCCCATCCCTCCGCCGCCTGAAAAGCCCCTCTGCTGACCAGAGCTTCCAGATCGACCAGCTTTTCTGTACTGCGACTCGCTCTTGTCAGACCTGGATTGATTAAGGGACATAAATCCGAACCCTCGTTCCTCCTCTTCTTATATTTCCTTGCCCTGCAACAAACAAACCCAGAAAAAAAAAAAAAAAATTACAGATCCTCCGCTCGAACCACAACCAATCTAAACACATCAAAATCAAAACAGAAACCTTAGAAATCAGCATTACAATCAAACACACGTAACAATACACAATATAACGTCCAGTAAAATCATTCTTCATCAATTCCTTCAATTTACCTGGAAACCCGATCGATATATATCGCAAATTAGGGTTTTAAATTCAGCAAAACGTATCGAATATAATGGCGGGAACATGACGACTGATTTAGGGAAAAGTACATATAAACTTTACTTTATAGCTTTATCGTTTTTTTTTCGTCTTTTAAAATTTTGTTACCTACTTATCTTTTTACTTTACAATTTATTTATTATTTCAGTCTTATAATGATGCCAATTAGAATAAAGTAATATTCTAAAATCAAAAAAATTAAAATTAAAACTTATAAAAGTAACTCCCACCCCCCACCACCACCACCACCACCACCACCACCACCACCACCACCATCACCATCACCCCAAACCTACCACCGCCACCACCATCACCACCACCACCACCACCACCACCACCATGGTTGGGGTGGTGGAGGTGGTGGGTTTGGGGTGGTGGTGGTGTGGTGGTAGTTGTGGGGTGAGGGTGGTGGTGGTGGGGTGGTAGGGTGGTGGGAGGTAGTAGTGATGGGATGATGAGAGAGTCTTTGATGGTTTTAATAAGGATATTTGAGTAAAGTTTTAATTTTAATTTTTCGTTTTTAGAATATTTATTTATCCTAGTTGGCATTGTTATAGGATTGAAATGGCAAATAAATTGTAAAATAGGAAGAATGAATAGGTAGCAAAATTATAGAGGACTGAAAAAAATATAAAACTGTAAAATAAGGCTTATATGTAATTTTTCTCATAGATTTTATATAAAGAACCCAGATGCTGGGGAGAGAGAGAGAGAGAGGGGTTAGTGTCGTTTTTGTTTTTTTTTTAACAAAATGAATCTGCAAGTAATGGACGCGGATCCTCCGATATGTGCATATCAGAATTTCTCTTGATATGTGCACCAAAAGGTGACACATGTCCCCTGGACCACTTCAAAAAATGGTTCAAATGGAGAACTTAACCTATGCTTGAACCACGAACTTAACCTATTCTTGAACCACTTACTATCCGTAACCTTCCTTTCAATTAAGTGCATCAAACGATGACACTTATCCCTTGTGGACCCCACTTATAAAATAAATAAAAATAAAATATTAATAAATATTATAAATTTTTATTTAAATAAATTTTATTTTTTTAATAACTTTTAAAATATAAATAATAAAGTTAATCAACCCACCACCACCCACCATTAGGGATGGCAACGGGGCGGGTTTTGACGAACCCAAACCCACCCCTAAAGGACTCCCCTAATACCAAATCCTATTGGAACGTGTAATGACCCGGACCCTTAAGAGAATTATCCCTAAATATTCAAGTTAATTCTATTGGTTGCATTTAGTGAAGTTGA
>JAUPMG010126645.1:0-11603 GCA_031762675.1 Pachysandra terminalis | reverse complement strand
TCAATTCCCCCCCCTCCCCCCTAAATTTTTTTTCTTTCCCCTGAAACCTTTATATATAAGTCTTCTATTTTTTTTTTTTATAAATTTGAATTTAATCTATTATTTTTATAATAGATTATAAATTACTCCCTCTAAAAAAAAAATTGCCCCTTTAGAATTTTTTTTTCTTGTCCCTAAAACCTTTATATATAAGTAAGTCTTCTGCTTTAGAGAGTTTTGGCCCCTTTAAACAATTCAACTCTCTAGTTTCTCCCAAACCCAATCACGAAACTCACAACAACTCCTTGACTCGGTGGTGGGATCAATCATCATAACGATTCATTGGTTTTCTACTCGACTTGCTACTTGCTAGCAATTCCGCACCCTTTAATCTGAGAGCTGTTGAGAGACATATTTATTATGATATTCTAAAATTAGGTTTAAATTCAAAAAAATTGATCTATTTATCTTCTGCTTTCTGTTCTCAAGGTTGTCACTAGGGATTCGATAGGATAAGCTCAATCTTTCATGATTAATTTCTTAGTGACCAGTTTATATCATTTCAATTTCAGTAATTTATTCTCAAAGCTTTCTTATTTTCTAGCAATCTGATAATGCTTCTGCATTCATATTGGAAGAGAATAGCATGGAGAAGTTTGCTAACTAGAAAAATTTGAATACTTGGTGATTGGTCGTTATTTTTTAGATGCTAAATGTCTAATGAAAAGGTATGCCAACAGAGATGGTTTGTTTGTTTGTGCATTCTTCACTTATAAAGAAACATTGTACTATCAATTTAGGGGTGTCAATTGGCTCGATCTAAACCGAAAGAACCACATCGAAAAGAATCCATGTGGTATGTTTTTTTTTTGTTTAGTTATTGTTTGAAAAATGAAAAACCGAATAATTTGGTTCGCTTTTCAATTAAGGCTTTGATTAAACCGAACCAAACCGAAAACCGAATTGAACTTAAATAATAAAATAAATGTATGTAAACCAAATCTTGCCCCTACAATAGAATCCTAGCTCCGCCCCTGCCCTCAAATAAGATATATATATATAAGTTGCTAACGTTTTATCATGTGACTGTTTGGGCATTTATTGCAATCGTCTTTAAATAAGTGAGTTATTCGAATTCCACAACGAATACTCTTCTGGCCTTCGTTCTCCTTCGAGGGAACCATCGTTGGTATGTTAATCTATATTCCTTCGAATGGGGGTCAGAGTGATTGCATACATCACAAGGTAACAAGTATATTATCGAATTACTCATATAGAGACCTTAGATTTAAGTTTCTCAACAGACAATCCGTTTTTATGATCAATTACCCATGTAAATAAGAGTCATCATAGAATCCTTCAAGCTTCTAGGTTAAGCAATCAATTCAAATGTCATTGAATTAAACTCAGTGAAATCAGATATAAATGTGTTTTCTTCTAAATACCTTGAAGTAAAGTGCAGTAATGAGTCCCAAGTTGGTAGATGTCATTCAGAGGTGACATCTGGGGATGAAAGTGTAAACATGCCTTTGAAGGCCTCTCCTTGGGGATTTCCTTTGAACCCAATAAGTCTAACGAGGGTGACAAACGCATATCTTTGTCCTTCAAAGGGGACAAACCCTTAGTCTTTTGAGAAGGGTGACTAACCCTTAACCCTTTAAGTGTGACAAGCCCTTGACGAATTGACCATCTCATGATGGTTAGCCCCTATTAGGTCTACAATGTCTATTTTATCCTTCGAAGATTTACTTACTGAAGAAGCTAATCCTGACCAAAAAACCAGGGGTTAAGATAAGTTAGAATAGTCCGAAAAACAACACAACTTAGAGTCGACAATTTCTAAATCAACCCGCTAACTCGCCCGAACCCAACCCAATTAAACAGGATCGGATTAATCCGTTTATTTATTGGATTAAAACGGGTCAACTTGAACCCAACCCGCCTGAAAATGGGTCAAATTGAACCCAACCCGTAAACCCGTTGGGTACCCATTTAAATACTTTTTTTTATAGGTTTATAATTATATTTTAAAACTATTTTTTTATTTATAGGTATTCTTAAACTAATTCATAAGTTAAAAATATCTTCTTCTTTTTTAAAAGAAATCATGTTTAATAAATATTTTTATAATATTTATTAAAATTTAATATATTAAATGATGTTATATTTCTTCCTAATTTAAAATTAAAATTAAAAAATGAACGGGTTAAGCAGATTCAATCTATTTATTAACAGGTTCGATCCAGTTTCATGATTTTTTCAACCCGTTAGTTAGTAAACGGGTCGAACCCAATCCACCTCAATTACGCTCATAATGTTTACAATCCGTCTGAACCCGACCCAGTGTCAACTATAGCACAAGTACAAGGTTATTTTATTTTATTTTATTTTTTAAGGTTTTACAGTCATAAATAAATTCATAAATAACTCACCTTGGCGAGCTTCGATTATATGACCTCCCCTATGAGAAATCTAAACTCACACCATATGTGATTTTAGAAGAAATTTTCAAATCAATTTTATATGGAATTAAGAATATTGAATTTATTTTCACACACAATTATCAAGCAGAAAAAATATATTTGTTGGTTATCCAAATTATTTGAATTAATAAAAACAATCATAATTGTTGAAATACAATCAAGTTTTGGCAAATGAATGGTTATTCACTGCAACCATTTTCTTTAGTGTTTAGAGGAACTCAAGTCGATAAATTTCTAACACGGGTTCACTAGTGAGATGCACCAGAATTAGAATCCTAATTTCAAATATGCATGGAAGAAGATTTGGCAAAGTCAACTTATCCATATATACTATCATAGATACCTCAAGAAAAAGGAATCCTAGGTATACTATAAAAAGTTATTTGTGAATATCAAAATCCTTAAAATATCTTTATAAAATTTAATGGTTTCTATAAATTGTTGATGATCATTTTTGACAATAATGATACGTCAGAATAATGAAGTGATGTGGCGGACTTTTAGTCATGTCATTACTTATTGGACCGTTAGGTTGGCATAAAATGAGGTTTAAGAAATTAATGACTATTTGTAAATATGGTCAGACCGGGTTTGTTGGGCATCCCGATGAACGAATTGAGACTTTGAAGATTCTATTTGGTGTTCCAAACTCGCTAGCAAATATCATGAGAAGAACAGGGACAAATATTTTGCCCAAAAGAGTTAAAATAAGAGAAAGAACAAATCTAAAAAAATGCTCTGCCAGATCGAAACCGGGCTTGGCGGACACCTAGCAAATGTCGAGGTCCCGGTCCGACAGATGCCAAGGTCTTGAGCCACCCCAACAAAAGGGCCCGACAGGGTGCTATCTTGGCAATCCCTATCGCCACTGCCCATTTTTTTTACTCCCCCGATGCTCTCAGAGGTATTGAAATGCCTGATTTTTGTATGTATGAATCCCCAGGATGGAATGACATCACCAAACTGAATCATATTCAACACGACGGGACCAACTTATTGTTTAATTGTGTATGAGATTTGTAGAAGTTCATCGGAGAGAAGATCTTTGTTCCGGGCAATAGCCCGTCAGGTGGTCCGACGGGCCTTAAGATGTGGTGGACACTGGTGCGGATGTCATTGGCAGCCGAACTGAACCTCGGCATGCCAAACTAACGACGTCCAACGACGACATAGTGTTGCCTCATGAGTTGCCATTAATGCATTGTCATCAATAAGAGACGAATTAAATTGACTGTTATATTGGCATTAATTCAGTCGTTACATTTCTTAATGTGATTGCTACCATGTTAATGAGAGAGAGTTAATACAAGAAAGTGTTACAAATGTGGTAGAGATTCTCCTTGACCTATATAAAGTCTAGGCCAAGATGGGAGGAGAAATGATAGAAAGAGATCACCGTAATGAGATACCTTGTGCTTCAGATTTAGGAAATCTTTATAGAGATTCTATGTCAAGAGAGAGAGAGAGAGAAGTTGAGAAGACTTATGTAAAGCAATTCTTGAGGTGACATCAGTCCGGACTTAAGCATCTTCTGTCGTCGAGTCGTAACCGTAACATACCTTCCATGCCTTCTCGACTCTTTCTTCCATACTCTGTTCAAACAGATGTTTTAAAAACGACTATATATATATACATATTTTTTTTATTATTTTTATTCTTACCATTGAGTCTTTGGTTTTATCTAAATTTTTTTATCCTTTATTTTTATTTACTTATTTATTTTTTTAATTTTATTTTTTTACATGTATAGTCTTGGCTTTAATGATCTGTTTTATTTTTAATTGGCCAAATAAATTTGAACCGGAGAAGAGTGGGTGCCTAACACCTTCCCACTTTCAAATAAACCTCCTTATCTAAAATCTGGTTAAATCATTGCTTATTTGATTTTTGAATTAATTGACACATCAAAGGTGACCCATTCACAACTCTAATCCATTGGATGGTGGCGACTCCATATTTACCTGATCGACTTATAATCCACCCGACCGTGAGGTGATCACAACTGGATAGATCTAATTATCCCAACCCCAAGACAAGTGAGAGAATACACAAACATCCTCGACATATGTGAATTGTATTCACCAAAGACCCAACTACATAAAGACAACATAATCTTATACACATGAGTGAACTGATCACATTACCAATCCATGTAACCGAAAACCTCAAGTTTTACCATGAGAGAGACTTAGAAATTTTTTGGCTTTCTAAACTAATTTCCCTAGCCATTGAAGTTGTAATTAGGAGGTTAAGGCTTGTCCAATAGTAATCCACTAGGGATGTCCCTAGAAAGATTTAAAATTTTGGATAAAAAAATTCAATTACTGTAATAAAAAAATACAAAAGAAATTAAGACAACTTGGAGGAGTAAAGAGGAAAAATAGTAGGGGCGGCTTATAAGATTAGATCTCAAGTCTGTTAGGAAAAAGGACAAATGATGCAAACTCAGCAACACTACCACCACCTACAGGAACCCTTCCAAATTCCCAATCACATTAAGCAGAAAGAAAAAAAAATAAGGACGGGAAGAGAGAGAAATTTTAATCATGGTCGGGTTTGCTACTGAGACACACGACCATTACAACCCTGAGAATGCATAAATCTCCACGGATGATTTGGCAAACCCAACTTGTTACCGATGCATACTTTGCGCATTGTCCCACTTCAAGTATTAATTTCATTCCAAAAAAAAACATTGAAACGTGGTAAAATCTAATACATAGCTTAACAGACGGTATTTTGGATTTAGGACCTGTTTGGTGCAAACTCCCAAGGGTCAAGAAGCCCTTTCTTCTAGACCTAAAAGGAGCTTCTTACTCAATGCTTAGGTGGTTGGTGATACTTTTAAAAGTTGTTTTAGATGAAAGCGCTTTCTTAGAAAGCATATTTTGATAAAGCGACTATGGGATTGCTTCTAAAAACTTATGTGGGAAGCAGTTATTCATGTTTTAAATTTAAGTAAAACTTTTAAAATGTTAAAATTACCCTTTCATTTATGTTGCACATTCTTTAAATAGACAAAAATAGCCATCTAGCCTAAAATTGTGTACAAAATATCATTTTACATAAAAAAATTTGTCTGAAATCATTTAGGGCGAGATGCGAGATGACTAAAGCATCGGTTGCAACGTGCATCATGCATCCATAGATGTGCGCGGATACACACCATGCAAACCTTCTAAAAGTCTAAAAATGTGGTATACATCCACGCATACTTATTGACGTGTGGAGTGCGTGGACACACGCTGATGTTGTTGATTCTTCAACCTTCTGCAAACGATATCATACTACTTCTAAAAGTTGAATCAATTTCTTAAGTTTTGTGTTAAAATCCTTTTATTACATGTTGTTTTACTATAGTATCTTCTATAAATACAATTTTTTTTTAACTTAAGTAGTTACTTTTTGAGTAATAATATATATTTAGCATAGTTTTTTGGTCTTTTACTTGCATTTTTAGCACAAAAAAATCTTTCAAGTTTTAAATACTATTTTTTTGACAAATATATCCGTTATTATTTATATAATTTACATAACAATATAACTAAATTTTTCTTTTAAAAAAGGTTATTTTAGGTATTAACAGAAATTATGTGAGACCTACACAATTTAAAAATATTAATAAATTAAAAAATATTATCTTTTAAGTTAAAAATTAATTAATGTAAAAATTAAATAACCATGGAATATTTAAAACGACTTAATTCTCTCTCTTTTTCTCTCTCGGGAGGATCAGGTGCGGGTGTCATTGTCGTGCGGATGAGTGCAACGCCATTCGATTGGTCCATGTCATCTAAATTCATTTGAGCATTAAAAAAATTATTTTAGCTTTAATTTTTCTTTCCTTCAAATGTGCGGGTGGCCAATAGAAAAAGAAATATATCTCACCTCATTTCCATCTCAACTCTTCTTCTAGGTCGGTCCACTTTTTCTGTTTCTTCCCATTGTGTATTTGGAGGTGAAGATCATTAATATTGGTTTTTGTCAAGTTAGTTTACTGTTTTTCTTCATCCGTTTCAAAATCCCAACTGACTCAATCATTCTCTTTCTTTATTACATATGGATATATGTTGCAGATTCAACAGTTCATCCTTTGAATGGGGTAGCATTTCTTCATCTTTTGATGCCGATACAGTGATCTTTGAGTTGATTATTTGGATTTGAGAGTGGTTTCTGTATTGGGTTTTGGAGGTTTGAAATGGGGGTTTTAGTTTTGAGAAATAAGTAAGTGGATCCACATTGAAAGCAGAACATGGGAAGATGGGGGATGGTTATCTGGAGTGTTTGTTTGTTGGTTTTGACTTGGATTGAGGGTTCTTTGCAATTCTTTCTCCCTCTGGTATTAACTATGAAGGTTAGATCTTGGGTTATTTTTTGCTCCTCTTTTTAGCGAATTATCTTTAGTTTATGCTATTTGCTTATCTTCTATTTATTTTTTAATTTTTTTTTCTTTTTTTTTAATTTATGGTTAAATTTAGAAACATTCTTTCTCTTCGTCTTCTCCCCTCGTCTGAACTCGAATACAGGAGAGCGTTTCTGGACTCCCACATGATAGATAGATTACCCAAACCAGTTGGTTTGTGATCTTCTACTGGTATGGGGATCAGTCCAACATCACCGGAGATTTTGCGCTCGAGACCTTCATAGCCAATATCACATCGCCTCTAGAGGAAGCAGAGTCCAGTAGGGTTGAGAACGTGATGTCTTTCTCCTCTTAGCTTCGATTGATTTACGGGCTACATTGATAAAAGTTAACAGCAAATTATTGTCTTTCAGTCATCTTGACTTGAAGTTCACATCCTTGGTGGCAGGAAAAGAGACAGTTGTTTATGGTGAGTTTTTCTTCTCATATTTTTATTTCTTTTCATTTTGCAACCCTCCTATTCGTCATTCTTTCATGCTGAAATGTTTTTCTCCCTCCTTACTCCTATGTTCAAATTGAATGATGCATGAGACTACGTTAGACGTACAAATCTAGGGCTTGATTAAAATTGAATGTCCTTATTATTTTTCACTTTATTTTATACATGATGAAGTCTATTAAGCATCAACTCACAATAGAACTTTTAACTCAAATCTCTCGGATTATGTGGCAATTAATGTGGCACCAGAAAACGACTTTGGATTGTGACATTCTTCCGATACTCTTCCTCCAGGTTAAGTAAAATCGCACTTGAAGACTCTTTGTATTACTTTTATTATCTTCTCTTCCTTGCAATTATTCCTCATCGCCTGTAAATATTTGTTAAGTGTTTGACAAAATTCCTGTGTGGTATTACCTTCTATGGTTATAATTCTTAATATATGTTTTTTTATAAATATAACTACCAATCTACCAACATTTCAAGGTTTAATGAGTCAGAAGGAAATACACAGTTTTGCCCAATATTTTTAAATGCACATTTGATGTAGAGGAATGAAACCCAATTCAGTGAATAAAATTCACTGGTTTCATTTGAAAAAACAATTTAACTCTGTGCCTCGAGCCCAAACATGTCAAGTTAGCTAAGATCAGTGTTGATTACAGAGAGTTTGAGCATTGTTCTTAATAGATAAACAATGATAATAAACACCAAGATTCTTGATTGTACAAGTGATGCCTGCTTTGCATTATAGCGGACCTTATCAATAAAAGTCTGCACTGTCAAATATAAAAATCTAGATATCATATGGAACAGCTTTTATAGTTGGAAGCATGCTAAAAAGGAAACAACAACCATTAAAAAAAGTTTGTTATAGAATTACTCATTTAGTAACTTTGAAAAGAAAAAAACACTTCATATGAGCCTTTTCCTGTGCAATTAGATCAAAGGATTTCTGTTGGTTTTTAAGTTGTTCCTTCCTTGTACTCTCATGTTTATCATACTTCTCAGTTCTCATTATAGGTAATTACTTTGTTGTCCATGTAAATGAAGATTATCTTTAACCAAGTAAAGAAACTTAAGTCATAACATAGACCATCTTACAGAACATTATTATGGATGAATATTGTAATTACATTTAATTTCAAGCCGAAGATTTTAGACAAGAGAAGGTCATACCGTGTTCAAAAAGTCTCTACCATACGAAACAACTATAAATGTCTTTGTCCGCTTAACGAAGTAAGATTCTGACCATATAATAGCATGAAGGTCAAGACGGATCCGCATAGAAGAAATGCAAGCTTTTAGCTAATGCTTCTAATCAAAAAATATGTCCCTACTGACTTTAATGCAAACCATACCATGGGTTCATCCAGAAGTAACAAATCGGGCTCGAGCAAGAGCTATTCGCATTCGCTATCCTCCAGAAAGGTTCTTTTATATATATATATATATATATACTTCCTTTTTTTTCTTCTAATTTCTCTTTATATTCTTCTCTATTCTGTCAATTTTGCATATGAGTTTATGATAGAAAACATGATGTTGCTTTTCCAGATTATTACTTTTGTTTGTTTGATTTTCCAGATTGTGCATACAAAAGATTGAAAACATGATTTCCTGTGCAAAAGTTAATATAATCGTTCCCAAACATTTTCAACCATTTTACGACCAAAAATTTCTATCAGTTCCTCCTATTCAAAAAGAAAGTCTCTGAAGTCACCAAAAGCACACAATAAAATTTGTCATGCTCGTAATATAAGTAGCGCCCCTCCTCCCATTTTTTCTTCGTGATCTAGATTTCAATGGACCCCGAGTACCCTCAGGAATATGCCATTCATTTGTCAAATACCAGTGTGTTCAGCACGTGTTGTTCACAAGTTTATGTTAAGCTTTTTCGAGGCATGATTGTTTCTCCTACTTTATTTTTATTTCATGTCTAATTAAGTGTTAACTATATTTTTGGCCCTTAAGTTTTGTGCTGGATTTTATTTATAATCACAAGTATTTGTCAACTTGCAAGTACTAGAAGAAGTTTCAGGTATCTCAAAAGGTAATGCCACGCGAAGGGTAAATTCTTGGTTCATTTCGCTAATTTTGTGATAGATGATAGAAGCTGTGCAAGCCACCATTTGATTGTAATCTATGCCAACTGGTGTGGAACTAATTTAATTTCTTCTGATGACTTCTTGAGGACCAATTCTTTCTTATAATCAAAATGAACGATTTCATTGTAATTTCATATCAATTGGGTTGGTTGGGTTTGATTGTTTGAAAGCTTAGATTGGTTTAGTTTTTTATCTCATTTCTATGATTCAGTGGCAAGGCGATTTTGGACTAAAATGGGTTTCTTCTGGGAATGAGTTCGTTTGTTTAACCTCTATCTCTCTCACTCACACACACACACACAACAGAGGCATTGTATTTCAATTTCACTTGGTGAATCTTATGATGCAGGTGAGCATGTGACGATTGGATGCCAATGGCATTTTGTATAACGATGGTTTCATGGGGAGTTATTGAGTTTAAGAAACAAGGGCTTCAAAACTCTTGGACTTCAACCTTGATACATCATTTTAAGTCTTCTAACTAACTTTAATACACTTATGCAGTAAGAATTATTTATAGTTAATATAGTTAGAGTTTTATTCTTTAAACCAATATTTAGTTTTTTACGGATTGAACCAATGATGGGTTTATATATGGTTTATGAAACATTATTTCAGAGAATTTGAATGCTTTTTAACTGCTGTAGTGATCTTCCTATAATTTCATGATAGGAAATAAAAACCCAGTCTTGGGTTTTAAGAAAAAAGGAAGAGCTGTATTTGGAATAAATACAAACTCTTACATTCCATCTTCAAACAAAAATTGAAGTGTTTAAAATGATGTTTATTTGATGTATGCCTTTGTATCATTAATTGCCCATGTGTTGCTTCTCACTTCAGTCTAATAGTGTAATTTACTTCTATCAATTACACGAAAACAACACAAAAATAATATTCAATTTTTTTATTAAACTATTTTTCTTTCTTCAATATGCTAATAATGTAAACATGGAAAATAAATAAATAAAAATACAATAAAAAAAATTTTAATTTATCTATTACTTAAAACACCTTTAAAATGGTTATCATTTTAATTTTTTATACACATGCAACGCACGTGCATTATCAGTAGTCCACTAAAACTTTTCTCACAAAACATAATTTTTAACCAATAAATTTGAAAGTCCCTTTTAACAAAACACTTTACATTGAAGCCCTTCCATTTGTATAAAGTTACGTCAAACAAATCCTTTTTTTTTTTTTTTTTGTCTTAACCACGTGGTGTCATCACACCCACATAGGTGTGGGATTAATTCACGTTCAGGGCGTTCAGGGCAGGAGAATTAAAGGTAAACTCTTGGCGATGAGTGCTTCTTCTAGTAAGATTCGAACTCCAACTTACCTCGAGAGGCGCCCCATCAGAACCCAGCTTGCTACCTGAACCACACATCGGTGGTTACGTCAAACAGATCCTTAGTCTTGAGTGTCATCAGCAGGACAACCTGGATTGGTCACGTCATCACTATAATACAGAAACTCACGTCTCACCAGATAACTGAAACCTGATGAGACAGATCAGAAAATACATTGCTTAATTCGAATAAATAAAGAGAGAAAGAAAAGAAAAGAGGGGACTTTTTACAGAAAAAACCCAAATAATGGAAGTGGGTCTGCTGAGAGTGTGGGAACGGGGTCTCTGAAACAGTACAGATGAGTAACATGGAGAATCCCAATGCACAGATCCAGTGATAGAGAAAAAAATTAAAAAAGAAAGACCAAATAAATTAAACTTCAATACTTCTTCCTCTCTCCACTCTCTCTCTCTCTCTCTCTCTTTCTGTCCCTACAGAGTATGATCTGAAGAAATAATCAATCTCTTCTTCTTTTAGGTTTTTTTTTTCTTTAGATCGGAGGGTTGGATGAGAGAGGATCGAAGTAAAATGTCGGAAGACGAAGATCGAGCGGCGGATCTCGGCGATGGTAGTGGTGGTGAAGGAGATGATGAGACATCTAACAAGAATCTGAGCTGTAGTGGAAGCGGTGGCGGTGTTGGCGGTGGCGATTCTTGTGTGAGTGCTCCGCCGCCTGATCAAGTCCTCTACAACGTTCTCGAGAACGTGCTTTTCTTCTTGACGTCTCGCCGTGACCGGAACTCGGCTTCGCTGGTCTGCAAATCGTGGTACACGGCCGAGGCTCTTACTAGGTCGGAGCTCTTTATCGGGAACTGTTAC
>JAUPMG010126605.1:0-11604 GCA_031762675.1 Pachysandra terminalis | reverse complement strand
AGTCATGAATTGTTATATATTATACCCTTAATTACATGACTTATCTGGTATTTTCTTATATTAAACTCTTCATTATATGTAGAATTTGCCAATTCTTTTTCACCATTGCTTTATATTTTAAATGTCTCATTTACACCTAAATTATTGTTACGGAGACACTTTTGGAGACTAACCCTGGTCAAGAGAAATCAGACCCCAATCGGGTCGGATTAGTCGGGTCGAATCAAGCTTAAAAAGAACTAAAGCTCTCTTAGTTTTACTTCGACTTTTGCCAAGTAAAAAATCATTCTAAAAGTAATATAGAAGAGGGCCAAGGCTTCTAGAAGTCCCTAGTTTAATTGGTGTTCAATTTTCGTGAAGACTTGCTCCATAAAAGAGCTTCCATTTTGAGTTTAGGAAAGTTACTTTACAGATTTTTACTGAACAGATCTCGGTATTTTGACCATAATTCATTGTAGAAACGTTCAAATAGAGTATTTTGGTGGCTCTGGAAAGTTAAAAAGTAGAGCTACAATTTTTGTGAGGACACTGAAACCTAATTCGATCGTTTTTAAGATCCAATCAGCGGTAGAAGAGGAAACTCGTGAAGTTTCCTGTTTGGAGGAAATCAAAGGGAAGTTACTATTTTCTTCAAGGCTTTATTTTTCTAGCTGAAGAGGATGAATTGGAGCTCTATAAAAGGGGATCCCATCCATCCCTTCTAATATACCTTTCTTCTTTCTATATTTTTTTGTATTTTTCTTCCATGGAAGCTTAATTCTCTTGCAAAGACTAGGGGTGAAGTCCCTTGTAATTGGTATGGATATTTATTGTAATTCTTTAATTTAATTGAAATTATGTTTTGATTGTTAATATATTTTGATTCCTTGTGATGTATGAGTTCTTTATTCTTCTTATGAGTTCAATCATGTTTTTCTCATTATTAAGAAGAATTTCTCATGGTTTCTAATAGGAATCCAGAATTAATTTGAATAGGTTTTTCTAAAAGTATTCTAGCCACATCATGAACTACGGTTACGAAGTGTTCTTGAATTATTTTAGTTCAACCGAATCAAAGGTCTACATAGCAATTAAGAATATAATTTATCTGAGTTACAATGAATTTCATACCGGTTCAAGGAACTGCCCCGATGCCTGCGCATCCTCACCATTAATTTTAAAACAGTTTTATTCATTTTTATTTATCCCTTATTATTCCTTTTAATTACCAGTAATTTTTCACTACCATAATTGTTCTTAACACTCTTTTATCTCGAATTATGTGCTCTCTGTGGTTCGACCTCAGACTCCTGAGAATTATATTTCTTCGAACTCCTGCACTTGGGAGTGTGCAAGCAACCCCCACCCCACACCACCCTCACCCCATACCACCCCCCACCCCACACAACCCCACCCTCACCCCAAGCTTGAGGTTTGCCAACCTGCAAGTGTTCCCCAGAAAGGGGATTCTGAACCACTGGAATGAATTCAGGTTAGTCTTAAGAAACCATTCAGATATTATATATACCCATTAAGATGTATATTAAGTTACACAAAAGTAAGAAATAATATATTACTTATTATCAAGGATCGTGCAAAATCAGAGATGGGATCTCCATTCTTTTTCATATGTGTCATCGGGAAGATATTTGCCCGAGGGACCGGCTGCTCGGATCCAGTCCTCAGCCGCTATTAGAACATGAAAAAAAAAACTTTTTATCAAATTATAAGTATGCAAAAGTGTCAAAAAAATTATTAACTTAGTAGATAATAATTTATTAGAAATTTGCCTCCTCCTCCTGCACCCTAGCAAAGCTTTTTGAGCCAGACGTATGCATGAGCTTTTGCTTCGATCTATTGTTTTTATTTATCTCGCTCTTTTCCTGCATCACATAATCAACAAGTAATAGGTGTTTATTACTTATTGTAATTTGTAGTCTATGACAATAAGGAAATAGAAAATATTATAAATACATCATACCTTGGCCTCATCAGAATTCCATAAGGTGATCAAGTTACGCCACTGCCCTTCTGAACAATTATGGGGACACAGTTCATACGGCCTTGCATCATTGGGGAATTTGTCAAATAGTTTCCGTTTAAGCTTTGACCTATACTCCCTCCATTTTTGGCCGATGGAATCCGTGCAATATTTTCGTCGGTGAGCTGGGATGTCAAATTTTTCCTGCGTTGCAAAAATCAAGGAAAATGAAGAATTACATTAGGGCATTACATAGTCCTAATAAATAAAAAAACTCACAATATTTAATAAAGTAGAAAAAATTTACATTTATTAATTGCCAGGCACGCTCCCGAGTCTCCGATGTGAAAGCTTTCCAGTTTAGGGCATCCAACCTGAACAATTGTGCATCCCGAGCTAGCAAACCAAGATAGTTTGCCAACTTGATTCCACTATCACCAATAGGATCCCCGTAATGATCTAATTGAACCAACATCTTCTGCCCTGGAGGCAGTCGATGAAGGTCCAAGCACTGGGTTGGGCCTCGAGCCCTCTTCGGTGGGGGTGGCTATGTAGAGGTCCTAGCATCATCCTGAGAGTTGCTTGCCATATTTGAGATTTAAGATAACAAAAAAATAAAAACATGTTAGAAAGTTAGTGAAGCAAAGGAATTAAGGAAAGTATTATACAAATTAAATCAAGTCATGTCATTCTCAGCATTATAATTGAAACTGTTTTATGGATTTCAAAAGTAAACCATAAACTAGTCCCATAATTATGGAAAAGTCTGTCTATAAGGTTTGTAAGATGTTTATAGATAACGAAGAGAGGTTACAATTGCCTAAAGTTAGTTCCTCAAATGCTTCCAACTCATATCAGTTCTCAAACAAAATCTGGGAACAAAATTTGAAGTAAAGCATTATAGATGAAGATGTGGCAAAGAGGCATTATCAAGAAGAAAATTCCAGTTGATAGCAACTATTCAATGTGCTCAATAAGTAAGGAATATTGTTCACATGCTAAGAACATGTGAATACACACAATTTATTCGGCCGTTTAGACCATCAAACCCTGTCTGGCCTCGGCCATGTCGCTTATCCTACCAAAATGTTATCTAAAGTACAACCTGGAGGAACTATAGATGTTTCATAAGATCACAACTAATAGAAATGATCAAATATGTTCATCTCTCAAGCACAAACATAACACACATCACAGAGAAGAATTGTAAAAACCAGTTCAAAATTTATATATACAACAACTCAGTTGTACCAACAAGTGTGTGCTCTATCCATTTTCCTAAATATGGAACAAGGTTAACAGTCCCTCAAAGAATATAGATATCATACTTCATCACCACAAGGCAACTTATTTCAAAATCCATATCATATATCAAGGACTACCAAGAACAATATCATACAAATCATCATAATTTGTCCCTTCGCTTCAGCCTTCTTCATGACCAAGCCACCTTTTTTCTGCATTAAGAAAAAAAAAGAAAAGAAAAAGAAATTTGCTTCATACAAACCCCATACTGGGACAGCCCAGATAATTATTTCACATACAAATCCCATACCGGGACAGTCCAAATAGTTATTTAACATACAAATCTCAACCAGGACTGTCTATTTGACTTGCAAATCTCATATTGGGACAATCTAGATAGTTATTTCACGTACAAATCCCATACCAGGATAGTCCAGATAGTTATTTAACATACAAATCTCAACCCGGACTGTCTAAACAATTAGTTGACTTACAAATCTCATACTGAGACAGTCAAGATAGTTATTTCACATACAAATCCCATACCGGGACAGTCCAGATAGTTATTTAACATACAAATCTCAACCCGAACTGTCCAAATAATTATTTGAGTTATAAATCTCATATCGGGACAGTCCAGATAATTATTTCACATACAAATCCCATACCGGGACAGTCTAGATAGTTATTTAACATACAAATCTCAACCCGGAATGTTCAGATAATTATTTGACATACAAATCTCATATCGGCACAGTCCAGATAGTTATTTCACAATCCCCATAGAAAAACAACTCACCTTTTCATATAATTCAAAAAAGAAAAATCGAAGACATCTACATGATCTAGTAGAACAACATGCTCTAGATTGAATATAGAACAATAGGGGATCCATCCGCATACCAACATACACTGGGACAATTACATTAGATGCTTTCATAAGCATCTTCATCAAAATCTGATTCATCTTCAGTTAATTCTTCATCTTTAATAGGAGGTGTGTTGTGCTCATTCCGTTGTTGGGATGTGGGCAACAGTCCAAGACTACCTACCATCTTCAACGGTTTGTCATGGCACGTCATCCCTCACCCAACTAAGACCACCATCTCCATGATGGTCTGTGCTATCTAAGTGTTGATCGAAAAATGGCTTATTCTCTAAAAAATCAGTATTAACACCAGTAGAATCACCATCCATGTCGAACAAGTCCCTAGCTTTAGTTTTTATTACAGCATGCCACTCTGGTTCACTGGGATCTTGAACATAGAATACTTGTTCTGTTTGAGATGCTGAAACATAGGGTTCATTAGTACCTTGGAGTGTGGGTAACAACCTGTTAAAGTTGACAAGTATGAACCCGAACTCATCTTTCTTAATTCCTCGCCCCTGTGCCATCACATCTGCCCACTCACACTTGAACATAATGAACTTTAATTATTCTAATTATGGCAGCTCTACAATATCTGTTAATCGACCATAATATGTAACTTCCCCTGCGATCGGGTTTCTATCTCTTACAGATGCATAACTTGTAGTGCTCGCGGTTACTGCAACTCCACTATTCTGATTTTTTCGTCCGATCTCCCTGTCTGCAGTACAAAATCTATACCCATTTATGATGTAACCTTTGAACCTTTTTGCAATTGATGATGGACCGTGGGCAAGTGAGATGACATCGTCGGGTACCTCAATATTTGTCTCTAAGAGCAAATTAACCTTATATGAATCACGGTTAGCTCGATTAGTCTAGATTCCATCCTGCGTGAGAAACAGGCTTCTTGGAAGATAACAACTTACCTCATTTTTTAACCAGTCAATGAACTTTTCACTGTGCATCCTCTGTTGTACATGGGGAAGGGCTCTGTAATTGAACATATTAATTTGGTCCTGGTGTTGCCTGAAATATTTTACATGATATATGTTAATTAGCTGTGTAAATAAGTTGAACTAGTTCTAGGTTACAAGTGAATGTGTTCTTATTGACTTACGCGCGATAGTCAGCAACCTTGTTACAATTGAACAACACATAGCGATGTGCCTGCCGCCACTCTAAATTGCTTAGTTCGAATGGCTCGGCACCACCAATTGCACTATCGTCGTAGTTCCTTTCAAATTAATTGTACCTCGTTTCGATGTTCGATAAATACCTTGAGCAAAATGTTAGGCATTCTTCTGCTACATAACCTTCAGCAATAAATCCTTCTGGTTGAGCTCGATTACGCACATACGACTTTAGTTTGTACAAATACCTATAGACATAATTACTCGTTACAAATGTTTATAGTACAATTTAAACATGTGTTAGTGCATCTTGTAACATTTTAGAAATATACCTTTCAATGGGATACATCCATCGGTACTGTATAGGTCCACCCAGCCTTGCCTCTCTAGCTAGATGGATTGGCAAATGCACCATAGCGACGAAGAATGTAGGCGGGAATATCCTCTCCAAATGACATAATGTAATGGCAATGTGTTCCTCAAGTCAAGTCAAATCTTGCTCTCGAAAGGCTTTCGAACACAATTCTCGGAAGAAGTTGCACAACTCTATTATGAGAGAACTAACATTTTTTGGCAATGACCTCCTCACAACAATTGGCAAAAATTGTTGCATTATGACATGAGTCGTGGCCCTTCAGTCTCGATATTTTACGGTCTCTCAACTGAAACGCCTTGCAATACTTGAAGAATAACCATCTAGAACTTTCACGTTCTTCAAGACAGTACAAAACCTTTCTTTCTCGACCATGTTCATGGAGAAATACGCAAGTGGCAAGAAAACTTTGCTTGTGCCATGGAGGACTTGTGGGTGTAATTGCTTCCTCAGGCCCATCTTTACCAAGTCTAAACGAGCGTTTAGATTATCTTTCGACTTGCCATCAATGTCTAACAACATACCAAGGACATTATCACAAACATTCTTCTCGATATGCATGACATTCAAATTATGCCTTAATAAATTATACTCTCAATATGGCAACTCAAAGAATATGCTCTTCTTCTTCCAGTTATATGGCATACCGTCATCTCTTCTGTCTCGTGATCTTTTTTTCTCAGTTGTCTTCCTAAAAGTGAAGTCAATACCCTCCAATTGTTTCAAAACATCCGACCCGGACAATGGTGTTGGTGCATATCTGGACTCGATAGTACCATCAAAAGATTGTTTATCACTTCAAAATCTGTGATCAGCTCGTATGAATCGACGATGCCCCATGTAACATTGCTTCCTTTCCTTAGACAAATATCGACTACATGTGTCTTTGTGGCACGAATGGCATGCAAGCTTTCCTTTCGTACTCCAACCTGACAAGATGGCATAACCTGGAAAGTTACTAATGGTCAAGAGCAATGCCGCATGCATCATAAATGTCTCATTTTTCGATGCATCATAAGTTTCTATTCCTGCTTCCCACAACTCCTTCAGCTCTTCGATCAAAGGCCTCAAATACACGTCCATATCATTTTTAGGCCCTAAAGGGCCAGGGATAATCAATGACAGTATCATATCCAGCTACTTTATACACAGTCAGGGTAGTAAGTTGTACGACACTAGAATGACCGGCCAGGTACTGGTGCTGCACAAACTGGCAAATGACCCAAAATCTCAATTAACCAAATTGGTTTGCACAACAGTGGATTCGAATACTTGCTTTCATTGGCCTAAATCATAGAAAGACCGTTCAAGTGAAAGGTTTCCTTTTGGAAGATGTTAGCAAAGACGGAAAATGATGAGCTTAGTCAGACATGTTCAGAAAGACACTACAGAATGTCCAATGTTCAGGAGTAATAATCCCCCTCCTCTTTCTGATGTATCGTTACCCTTTTATAGCCTCAAACTCGTTACTTAACCGTTTGCAATGTTTCATGAACAGATTGAAAACACTTGATTGATAAGGCATTTTGATTTGAATATTTAACATCCAAAACGTCTAATTCAATACACAACATTTCAATAAATACTTTCACAATGTTCGGATTAGTAATGAATATGGGATTACAAAGTTAATGATACGTTACTGTTCTGTAATGATTCAAGCCCTTAAATGCTTCAAGATCTTCGAGAATCTTGATAGGACTTATCTCTCTGGCCCTCTATTCCTAAAGGTCTAAGATTTATTTCCCCCTCTGCTTTAAATGAATAATCTCGAATTCACTAATTTCGAGGAGTAATATATAATAGGGAATGTTCCCTTATAATTCATAACATTATGTTTTCATAATGATCATTTCGAGTAGCTACTTCGAAAGTTGATTTCAAACTATTCATATGATTATCCTGAAAGATAAAAATATTATTTTGGAATAATAAATTGGTCATTTCGAAATGCCTAACTAAAACTATTTCGAAATACAAGTGTATGTTATAACCTCATTTGAGATTTAGCTTGTGATGACGAATTGGCCCTTTCGAGATGGCTAACCTATAGATGACGAATTGCCCTTCTCAAGGTGACTAACCTATAGATGACGAATTGACCCTCTCAAGGTGGCTAACATATAAATGACGAATTGGCCTTCTCAAGGTGGCTAACCTATTTTGTAGATATCTCGAAATGATTCTCACGAAATGGACATTTTCGAGATATACTACTTCTAGAAATATCTTCCTATTAAGAATGAACTTTTCGAGAAGATATTCATATTTTCAAATATACGCTCTTTAGAATGTATATTTACATAACTATCATTGCCAGATGTCATGTTATGATTTAAGGGAATCAATTTTAAAATTGGCTCATCATCAATGGCCCCCTGTGTTTGGAATGTAATCGTATACCTACATTGTAAACGCATTATCAAATAGGATACAATTTCCAATGTTTCGAATAAATCCTCCCAATATAACTGGACATTTGAAAGAAGTTAATCCAAGACCTATCTTTATGTAGATTCTTAAAATATTAATCTGAAATCCATCTTATGGAGAGTTTCAAAATGTATATATTCTATTTCGAAAGTTTTTTTTCGAAGAATATTGGTCTAATATTTTCCTTGGAATGTTAATAGATTACTTCGAAGATTTTTCTTCGAAAGAATTTTGTTCTAAGGTTTTCCTTAGATAAATATTTCAATATACTCATGTGATTGTTTGAAAATCTGAGGTCTATCTTTTGTAGATCCTCAGGATATTTATAATTTTGATTTGATTCTCTCACGTATGTGGGTGCTCGAAAATCTAAGGTCCATATTGTGTAGATCCTTAGAATATATATGATTTCGAGTTGATTCTTTCACATATGTGAGCGCTTGAAAATCCAAGGTCCATCTTGCGTAGATCCTTAGAATATATATGATTTTGAGTTGATTCTCTCACATATGTGAGCGCTCGAAATAATGATACTTGTCTGAAGTCCATCTCAAGTAGAGCTTCAGAATAGTTTTTTTTAAGGTCCATCTTGAAGTCGATCCTTAACATATTATATTGATTCGAGATAATTCTCCCATCATAAGTGGGCGCTCGAATGTTTAAGGTCCATCTTATGTAGATCCTTAGAATATATATTATTTCGAGATGATTCTCTCACATATGTGAGCGCTTGAATATCTAAGGTCCATCTTTTGTAGATCCTTAGAATATATATGATTTCAAGTTGATTCTCACTTTTGTGAGCGCTCGAATATCTAAGGGTCATCTTGTGTAGATCCTTAGAGTATATATTATTTCAAGCTGATTCTCTCACGTATGTGAGCACTCGAATATCTAAGGTCCATCTTGTGTAGATCCTTAGAATGTGTATGATACTTTGAAAAATATGTTTCCAATCATAACTAAATTTTCGAAGATACATTCATTTAATACTTGATCCAATGTCCATCTCAAGTAGATCCTTAGAATGCTTTTATACTTTCCAGACAATTCGATTTTGAATAATTCTCGAAATATACTATTTTAAAAATATATTCCCAACATATATAGGCTGCTTGAAATATCTAAAGTTGATCTTAAGTAAAGCTTCAGATACTTGCTGATTATTTCGAAATAATTCTCCCAAAAATGGGCTTTCGAAATGTGTATTTTTTTGTCTCATGATGCCAAGTGGCACATTCTTATTGAATTAAATATCATCATTAGCCCCCTGTGCTTATCACGTGTTGCTTAGACACACTGTAAGTACACCTTTAGGGGAAAATTTGGCATGCGCATTTTTCGTGTGTAACCTTTGTTGCATTAAATGTAATGCTTACGTGTCATCTGGGTATTAGTTCAACGTACACAACGCTTAATAATCCGAGAAAACAACGTTTTAAAATTCGATGCGAAACTAATCATTTCGACTTTCAAATGTATAAATATGAAAGAATTCTTAGAGATCAATTTACCTTGATCGATACCTTCTTCCTTCTTTATCCTCTGATCTATTTTCTTTATATTCTTCTTGAATATTTTGCTGTGTACTTGTTATTCTTCTTTCGAAAGTCATAGGAAGCCATCATATCCTTTGGTCAAAAAGTTATCAGACCTTCTTCAAAAATAGCAGTGGCACATTTCTCCTCTGCTTCTTGCAATAATAGCCTCTGAGCATACGCTCAAATGGCTATTTTTTCAGACTTCAAAAAGCCTCTTTCCTTCATACTTTCTTCGAGCTTTTGATATTTCAGCAAGTCTATCCTTGGAGAATAGACAACATCTCTAGTCACCTCCGAAACAATAAAATTCACAGTAGCCCCTTACCTTCATGATTTTGATAAAGGATTAGTGTGAACTGTTTCAGGCTACAATTCGATTTCTCGAAGTTTCACTCGAAGATAATACAACTTCCTTATGGGATAACAGTCATAAGTGTTGTGACCTATGGACTGATGATATTTGCAAAATTTCGGATTACTCCAATCCTTTGTTGATGGGACCTTATTCGAAATAGGAAGTTTGACACAGTCATCTTTCCAATTGTCAAACAAGATGTTAATTGAGCCGGTGTGCAGTCTTGCTCAGGAGGAGGATCTCAAAAACTCTTGTTCTCATTCTTCCTTGCTTTGTTCGAGGGACTATCCTCAACCAGGATAGTTTCATTTCTTTCGAGTTTCTCGATGGGGCTAGGCATCAAGGAACTCTTCTTTCGAACTGCTTCATACAATCTGGTAAAACTTGAAATCTTTAAGTTTTCCAAATGAATCATGTATTCAGGGAAAATCCCATTTGTATAGTGGTCAACAAATTGTTCTTCATCCATTGTTTCTGTGCAACACATGACCAAGTCTCGAAATCGCTTGACATATTTGTCAAGACCTTCTGTTTGGCCCTAGTGCTCTCTGCTCAGATCTACCACCCTGTAAATTTATTCAGTGATGAAAAATTTATTGTGGAACAACGTCGCCATATCCTCCTAGATCTTTACAGAACCTGGCTTCAAGTTGTTATACCATGTGTAGGCTTTTTTGGAAAGGGACTTCGAAAATTCCCTCAAGCTGAGTTCATTATTCGAAGCATGGGCTCCCAAAACCTCAATGAAACAGCTTATGCATTCCTTCACATTCCCCATTTGACCAATGAACTTGGGGAATTTGGGACTCACATAATCTTTTGGATATGGCTTGCTTAACAAAACAAGAGGATATGATAGGCAATAATCACTTTTGACCCATTCAGGATCTCGAGTCTGTAACTTCTTCAGAAGTGACTCTACTTCCTCAAGAATTGCAAAATTAGGAGTAAAATATGGTGGGATGAGAGGTGATATGATAGTTGGTGGACCAACTGATGGTAGTGGCACTGCCTGAGAATGCAAAACACTCTCGAAAATAGGCATGAGTGGCTCCTCTCTCAAGATATTGGTGATAATTGATGGGAATGATGAAATGATTGGTGATGGCACTGATGGTGGTATGAAATTGGTCTGAGGTGCTACCCAAGCAGCAACCGTAACCTGATGAGCCAACAAAGCTATCATTTCTTGCTACATAGCTGCCATCTTTTCAAGCATGGCAACGATCCTATCCTCAGATGACAGTGACGCATTCGAGGTAGAAGGTGTTGCTGATGCTGTAGCAGCAATTACAGTAGGATTAACTGTGTTAACAGTAGGATCCACAGGAGGATTATAAATTTTGGTAGTGTTGACAATTGGCAATTCTTGAGCCATTTGACAGATCTTAATTCAAAAAAAAATGTAAAGAAACAAAAAATTTCCCTAGTGAAGTCGCCAAAAATGGTGTTGCACAAACCGGTAAATGACCCAAAATGTCAATTAACCAAATTGGTTTGCACAACAGTGGATTCGAATACTTGCTTTCACTGGCCTAAATCAAAGAAATACCATTCAAGTGAAAGGTTTCCTTTTGGAAGATGATAGCAAAGAGGGCAAATGATGAGATTAGTCAGACATGTTCAGAAAGACACTACAGAACTCTCGTAACTTCAGAAAAGAGGATTCCTAAGACAAAGCTCTGCAAATTCTCAG
>JAUPMG010126544.1:0-11606 GCA_031762675.1 Pachysandra terminalis | reverse complement strand
GGTCTAGCTTAGACCTCAATAGGTCACAAGGAAACCAAACTAGCTCACCAACAATCCTAAAACCACCTAAACCTGAAGTTAAAAACCTAAATCAATAGTCTGTCAACAAGTCTTGCGATCGATCGTAACGCTCGATCGATCGACCTTACAGCTCGATCGACATTACCGCTCGATCGACACTACCGCTCGATCGAAACTGTACCCAGAAACCTCTGTTCCTGTTCTGGGCTAGTTTCTAGACTTCACAAAGTCATGGAATCTCATCCAAATGCATTAAAACGTCTCTTATTCCATCCAATACAACACATATACTATTAACTCTAAAACATGGTAGAATTTGATTAAAAACATTTGAAAACAGGAATTGAATCATCCCAAAACTGTTATTAAAAACAGGGATAAACATAGTATAATAATCATTCAGTTTCTGCCATGTCTTAGAACAGAAAAATATGTTTTCGTGACTATAATGTGGTGACTTGTAGTATCAAAGAACTCATGAACCGAAATTGGATTTAATATGCATAGTATAATTCAAATCTCATATCTAATCAATTCAATTCGTCCAAGAAAAAATTTATATAGTATAATTGAGATTTCAAAAACCAAATTTACAGGTAATGTACTTACCTTAATTCTCTAGCTAAAGATGATGAGAACATCTGATTGATTCTTCCTCTTTTTTTCACTCCTTCTCCACTGCGAGACAAGCCAGAATTTTCAGTATTCTTCCTCTCTTCTCAGTCCTTCAAGTTTTCAAATCTCTCTCTCAAACTCCTCTTTGCTATGAATGAACTTGATGGTTGAGAGATGTAGGGAGTAACCCCCTACCCTCTCTCCCATAACCCACACAAAGTCGCCACGTCTCCCATCCTCAACTCATGACCAGCTCAAAGTTGTTTGTGCATTGAAGAGATTCAAACGTGAAAGAGAAATTACAACTTAACCCCTTAATTTCTAGAAAAACAGAAAAGCCCCAACATCAAAATAAACACTATATAAACTCCTCTATGTTTAATTAATATAAAACTATGGAAACAGGTGCAATAGTAAATATTAAATAAATACAATAATAAGGAAGGAAATCCAATTAATGAGTTTAAGTCACTACATTCATTTATAACTACCCCAATCTCCACCATACACCTCATTATTCCACATAAAATAACTAATTTGTTTATTTCAACACATAAGTTTTGCTATGGTACTTAACAAGGGTTCCATAAAATCACATCAAATTAATCACACAGTTGATTTAACTCTGATTGGAAATCAAATGGTTAGGAAAGTTCATATTAGGGTTTAAAGCATGATTAATTACTTCCTAGTCGGTTTAGACCATTACATTTTTGGATAGGCAATTTGTAGTGACCCAAACCCTAATTCATAATTAACATGATTTAATTATGATTTAAATGATATTAATCTTAAATAGGAAATTACATGAACCTTAGGACTTGAATTTGAAATAGGGCTTAAGTGTAATTAGATAAAAGTATTGAATAACTTATTTAATTTTATGAAATTCAGGGATATAGAGCCTTGGGCCCAATGTGTACACTAGAAGTGGACATGGGATGGTCGTATGGCCCATACGATGAGGTTGGTCATTTCTCTTCTGAATTTGAATTCAGCAACTACGAGATAAATGGAAGTTCCAAAACCCCACAACACCTTCCAAATAGGGACTTGAGTACTAGGGAGATTTCTGTTTGGATCATGCGACCAAAGGAAAAGCTAAGGAGGGAAAAGAAAACCAGATCTAGAGATTTCGGCCATTGAAGGAAAAGATGAAATGATAAGAAAAGGAAGAAGAGCAAAAGGAGAAGGTTGTGGTGATTTTACAAGGTCCTAAAAGTTTCAGATAAAGGGTTTAAGAAGAAAGGTGTTTCCTTGGTTATTGGTCTAAATATTTTCATAGGAATATGATAACCATAGTAGATATGTTGATTAGGTTGGTCTGCATGAGAAATATGATAGTAAAGCGTGATCTAGGATTTGTTTGCTGAGATTCAATATGATGTAATTTATATATGATGAATAATATGATTTTTGTTATAATATGATGACCTACTATGTGTTTTTATGATTATGGTTGTATTTGATGTATATAACATTGAATACGATGTATTATTATGTAATCTATGAATTCTGGAGTGTAAACTGAGTGTTTGGACAAAAATATGAAAGGTACGAATTTTAGACTTTTTTTGGGAATTTTTCTGGGTTTGTACGAGCCTCGACCTGACCTTCAGTCCGACCGAAGCATTAAGCGAAATCACAAAATAGGCCCAAAATCCCTAGACCAGCGACCGAGGATGAGGATGAACCGAAATCACCAACAGAGACCTTCAGCCTGACCTTCGGTCTATTGAAACTTGCGACCGAAGCCTAATAGCCCCAATTCTCTATGGGTAGTTAGGTAATAGCCTCGATAGGTTGATTATGGTGTTAGGGTGATTTTTACCAAGGGCTAACTTGTCCCCTAAAAGGAAGTTCTACCATGGGTTAGCTTATCCCCTAAAGAGAATGTGGTGTTTTCTACCATGGGTTAACTTGTCCCCATAAAGGAATTGTTATGGTTTTTTTTCCTACATTTGGGTACCCAATCCTTGAAAGGAAATTTTTTGAGTGTTATGGTACATTCCTTTAGTAATATTACTTGAAGGAGATGTGGGTGTGATTACATGGTTAGACTAGGCCTAACAATCTTGCATTGCATGCATTTCATCATCTTCATTCCATCATGTGCATAATGCATCATATCATTCATCTCATGAGCACTTTGTCTGTGTTTTTCATTTCATCATTGATTCCTTTGGGTCGTGTGCATCTTCATGGATTGATTGTGATGTTTGAATGTGTGTGAGTGTAATAACTCAAACTAAATATAGGGATAATATGTAATTAATGAAAGTATATGAGTTAATTTAAAATTTTAGTAAGTTAGCTACTGGTTTGACTTTGACTGATTGTGATTGGTGGGTTGCATGGTAGGAAACTAAAGTGCTTCGCACACAATCACAACTCTTTAAGTTATAATGTGTGGCTAGGATCTTGTAGGAACTTTTAATATAAATCAATGGCTTAACTTCAATAGGATTAATGCTAGTTATAACTTAATTTGCAATCCATCTTAATAGATAATTAAAGACTATTTTAACTACAACTAGGAATTTTGATCTAAAGGATAGAATTAAACTAAACTAATCTAATGGTTAGGATTAATTATGGAGTAGTGAGGGAGGAATTGTAGAAGCAAAGGAAGACGAAGAAGAGGTGTTCATCTCAACACCAATTCGAGTGCAAGGTAAGTATTCAGATTAAACTCTATTTTCGATATCAACTAGGCGTCTGTCATATTCAATGAGTATAATGTAGCAAGACCTTAAAATCTTTATCTTCTAGGTTTTTCTTCGTAAAAACTAAACTGGAAAATTATACAGATCTGAACTATCAATTAAATAACCTATGTAAATATTTTATATAATTTATTTTATATTTTATAAGATTCCTGTATTCGTTAGGAACCCAGCAAAATAAATTTGAGGTGATTCTGATAAGTATTTAGAAAGTTATGTCCAACGTACCAACAATACGTCAAAGATGCAAAACCCAGATTTTGGCCTACCGATAAGTCAACCGACAGGTCAACCGACTACCATTGGTTGACCAACAGGCCAACCGACGCCCACAAAATTTTTTGTTTCTCTCTGCTCGAGCAACCGACCACCATCAGTCGACAGACAGGGTCAACCGATGGCTATAAGTTAAC
Source organism: Pachysandra terminalis (assembly GCA_031762675.1). Classification (NCBI taxonomy): domain Eukaryota; kingdom Viridiplantae; phylum Streptophyta; class Magnoliopsida; order Buxales; family Buxaceae; genus Pachysandra; species Pachysandra terminalis. The sequence goes on along the minus strand of JAUPMG010126544.1, from coordinate 7,831 downwards.
CCATAGGTCAACCAAAATTTATGAAAGTGCTCCAAATGACATGAAACTTTGCATGCATGTTATATTTGACCTAATTAGACCAATTATGATGTTAAAATTACTCAATTATGAATATTTTGCATATGTGCCTTTATGTGGAATATTTGCTATATCCAACCAACGGGTGATATTTTAATTGGACTTGTTCTAGTTCGAAAACTCATTATGATCATGTTTCATATCTAAAAATACGCTTGCTCATGTACACAAGCTTGTTTGATTAGTTAATGTGCACAGTTCTCTATACATGCATAGCATATGCCTATTTTATACATAATGACCTTGTATCTGGCCTAATGCTTGACTTAACCTTCATAACTTCAAAAGGTTGGAATTTATGATGATAATGAGTGATTATGATCTAACAATGATGATAATGGTGAGAAAGTCCCGAAAAGTCTATTTGCATGTGTTGAGGGACCGTAGATCTCAATAGACCAATTTTTGTATTTACTCCCAAGGTGAGGGATAGACCTTCTATGGGTATTCTAAGAGACTGGTGGAAAGATGATAGGTGAGGGAAAGTTCATATTAGTGAGGCCCAATAGTCGAATCATGAGAGTTAAATCTGTTAGTAGATCGACTAATATATAGATCACAAAGGAAAGTTCACATTAGTGATGCCTTGGGATTTGTCCGTATGATTAGAAATAAGGTATGGGATTGTGCCCATTTGGTCTCAAACCCTAGAAACAATGATGCGTACATAGAGTAACCCCCTATTTTGGCCATATATTTGGGGGATGGTGTTCATCTTGTTTAGCCAGGCGTTCAATCGGGTGTAAACATACACTAATCGAATGCCAAATAGCATGCATATTTGTATATCATATTTTTGTGCATGAATCACATGTGGTGATTATATTTATTATTGCATGAGCATGCATTGCATACATTAATAATTGAACCATCACATTGCATTGCACACCATTATCATGTCATATTTCATATCATTGCATATTCTAACTTCTGTTCTGTTTATTGATTACCATTGGAGAGTAGCATTGAACCAACTTAAATCCAAAATATTGTTTATATCTATTTATTTACTAAGCTAGTGTAGCATACGCTTTCTAAGCAACATATTTCGGAACCGATAGATAATGGACAGCAAGACTATGATGATCAAAATGGAGGACAAGAAAACAATGAAGACCTTAATTTTTATTAGATTATTATTTGATGAATTTAGTAAACACTAGTAATAATGCACGCGCATTGCATGTGAAAATATCATATAGATAACCTTAAGAAAACATTGTAACAACCTATTTTTTCAATATTAAAATATATTTACGTCGAGATAATACAATAATCAATGAAAATGTTATATTTATGTCATATTTGATTTTACCATTTTCACTGAAACTTTCTATTTTTAAAGTGGTTAAATAGTGTAACATATGTGCAAATGCTTCATATAATTTAAGTTCCTATACAACCATTATTCAAATTAAAGAGAATGGAAAAGAAAAGCCATATATGATCGATTTTTTTCTTTCTCCTTTTTTATATTTTTTATTTATTCAATAGATTAATTTATAAATATAAGCTGAATAAAATAATAGAAAATAATAGAAAAAATAATATATTTAGCAAATAATAATCATAATTCTAATCAAATCTGTATGAGAAAACTAAAGTGAAAAGAATTACAAACAAAAATAATGATCTAGAAAAAATAAAATTCTCTCTCTCTCTCTCTCTCTCTCTCTCTCTCTTTCTTGTCTCGAATTTGTTTGATGCTTACCTTTACTATCCCTTCTACAGACAACACATGAACATTGACCAGCTTAGCTTGAAGAAGTAGCATTTACTGATCAACTATGCTTAATATCCGAAGGCTCCTAATCGTCTATGCAATGACTGAATTATAAAAATCCAAGAAGAACACTATTTGAATACCTACTCCAAATGGTTTGCGGCCTCCATTGTTAAACTACCAAATCAGAATCAGTTTGTTATTTGATTTGTTTCTAAAACAATTTTGCAAAGCAAAATCATATCACTACAAGTACAATTCATGATGTCTATGAGTCATTTCATTCTCGATCTATTCCAAATAGCTTAAAAAGCAAATCTAACCAGACAAATTACCTACAGATCAATAAATTTCATCCTTCTTGATAGACAAGTTCAAAAAAGAAAACCGGATTTCATCAAATATATGGTAGAAACTAATAATAAAAAATAAAAATGCCATGAGATGGAGACGAAAATTACCTGAGAATTAAAAGGATAATATCCCTTCATAAACCAAAGACCTCCTCGAACGTATCGATCAGTTGTAGAGATCTGTCTAACCACAGAAAGCACAAGCCGTACAGCATAGTAGCAATGTCTTCGAAGAAAGCAGTGCTGGCATTAACTACAGTAATGGCTCTATGTTGGCACTCGGCCAAGTCGATATGGTTTAGACCAACGCTTGTGGTCACCACACGCTATAGAGAAGGGAGGCATTGCAGGATGTCAGATGTAACAAGATTTTGGCAAAGCACACCAGAGCTCGCACGAACTGCATAAGTGGTCAAGAAGGCATCTAAGACTCCCATTTCTTGATAACTCTGAACTTATTGGAGAGTATTTCTTCCAAGTGAGCAACGAATCTGATGAGACAGAGGATTAAAATCGGTGGGAGCTTCTGCGATTCGTCTTCTAGTTCTTGTTGTCCTTTACCTACAAAAATAGATGGAACATGGAACTAGTTCAACTTCTTATGATAAAACTTAACCAACAAAAGTGTAGGCATGCGTTATTTTTCTTTTTTCTAAACTTAACTATTTATGTAATAAAGTGTATTTATTATTTTTCTAATAGATTCTCACTTACATTTACTCTTGTTTTAATTTAGATTGTTGTCTTCACTCCTGATATACCTATATCTATAGAGAAGAGAAAGAGACAGGTGAGAGAGAGAGAGAGAGAGAGAGAGAAAGAGACATTATAATTTTGACAAAGCTAGTGTCGCTTAGGACTAATCATTTATTAACTTTGTAAAACCCATTAAAAAAGTCATTAAGATTTGAAAAAGCATGCAGGTCCCACATAAATTATGTTAATACCTAAAATAACCCTTTCTAAAAAGAAGAGTTTAATTATATAGTTATTGTGATTATATAAACAATTAGGGGTATATTTGTCAAAAAATGGTATTTAAAAATTGAATGATTTGTTTTCCCTAAATGTTTCAAGAAAAAGACAATAAAATCATGGTTTAATATTATATTACTCAAATAATTACCACTTAATTTAAAAGTTATTGTAGTCATAAAGGATAATCTAGTAAAACAACATGTAATAAAAATATAGTAACTCAAAACCTTAAAAAATTTGTTCAACTTTTATAAGGTCAAAAAAATAGTATTTAAAAATTCAAAGAATTGTTTTTACTACATGTTTCAAGTAAAAGACAATAAAACCATGGGTTAATATTATATTACTCAAATATTTACTACTTAATTTAAAAATTATTGTAGTTATAGAGTATAATTTAGTAAAATAACATGTAATAAAAATATAGTAACTCAAAACCTTAAACAATTGGTTCAAATTTTATAAGTAGTATGATATGAGTGTAATAGGATCAGTTGGATTTACGTTTTTAAAGACTTATTATCATTAGAACAAGATTCGAGTAGTTTAATAGGGTTTTGATTGAAGCATGAAACTTAGGGTTATATTTTATTTCTGTTGATTTCTAATTTCTGATTGTTTTGGTTTGGATATTATTATTAATAACATTATTTTCCAAAACCTTACTTTATAATTATCTTTCATGATCATTGGTTTGGTGATGTATTGCTTATCCAGTCCCATAGGAATATAGGGTGAGAGTTATATCTTGAATTTTGGGACTCCTATGAGATATCCAGGTTTAGGATGTGACAGTGAGTTGTGAATGAGAGATTATGAGGATTTATGATTTCATGAGAGGTGTTTTTAGCAATATTAAGATCTTGTGTTATGGTTATGTGAATTGCGTCTCAGTATAATTATGATTATGAGAATTGTGGATTTATATGATGATTGTGTTTTGTTAGAAATATGGTTTTGTTGTGATAGTGTGTGAGAAAGTAAGAAAATGCCAAGTCTATTAATATGATACTAAGTTATGTGAGTGTAGTGAATGATGTGACAAGAATCTGATATAAAAGGGTGGTATAATGTGAAATGATATATATTATTATGAGAAAATGGTGTGAGACTGACTATATGATTACTGATCTGATTGTTGTGATATATCTATATATATATGTATGTATGTGTCATGCCCTAGACCCCGTAACCCGAATCCCTAGGCGGGATGGCACGGATCACGAGGCGTAACCTTCAGGATCCATTTCTGGACCGCAGATTGACAAATCATAACCCATGTAAGGATGAAATAAATACTTCCTTTATTCATCACACAGAGTAGCGGAAGCAAAATACATTATGAAATAGAAATGACATCTAATCAAATAGCTTCAGAAGAGCCTTATTACATCTCAAATGAAATAACCAAGTTCGTACATAAATAAATAAAGAGAACAACAAATAAATAAACTATCATGAACCTCTAGAGTTCATCATCAATATTGGCCTGCAACATGAAAGTTGCGTGAGTTTTGAGTACTCAGCAAGCATAATCCAGTCAACAGTTTGTACAACATATATGATCAAAATCCGAATAAAACGATAATACAACAGAAGTCAATAACAAGTGATATGATATGAGTATGATGCAAGAATGTTCAATCAGATGGCCTAATGTATGCTCAATCAAGGAGACGCAATGCAATGTGGTTATGCCTATGTTTATATGATCTGTTAAGTGTCCCTCATTACAGCTTCACACAAATTCGGGCTCTGTGTCCCAAGAACATCTGGTTGTCCCGTCTTTGATCTGGAGACAAACCCATGGTTGGAAGCCCACCATATGCTGATTTATAGTATACAATACCCAAGGTTCAGTCGACCTTATGAACCAACTATGATTCATAACTTATTCTGTAGGACTTTTAACCCACGGGATTAGGCAACCATGTCTTTCCCACCAACCGGGCACACTTAACAATTCACATTAACACAGTCTGAATGCACTCTCTTATGGAACATGGATGATAGATCCCCTCAGAACCTATACAGGCGCCCATACACGTGCATAATCCATTGAGACCCATCCTACACATTCCTATGATGTCAAAACATAATTATACTAAAGGTCTCCATATCTGTCCTTACCTAAGTGTAGACCAATTGAGGAGTGTGTCTAATAGGTTGCTCATGCTAAGGGCAACAAGTAGATCATTGCAGGTACTCGACCCTAAACCTCACTTGATCCCATCAATAAGCACTAAAAGCCCAAACCTAAAAGACATCCAAACCCTCACTGCAATCTGACACTAGGTTGGTGTCTCTGTGCATTTGCGCTCGATCGCAATTCACTGCGCTCGATCGCACTATGAGATCTATCACATCACGATCAATCGCACATATGCGCTCGATCGAATGTCTGCAGACAGTGACACAGAAGTCACGGCTGCTGCTTTGTTTTACTGGTTTCTCAAAGCTAGGGTTCTAACAGAGTTTCAGTCTGATTCCCTTGGTAAATCCCTATCTAAACCATTCTCATAGATCAAACGAATCTATACAAAATTCCAATTTGGGGTCTACTATAATTATCAAGTAGTTTCAACAACACCATGAAAACAGAGTATAAACTGTTATACAGAAATTCTAATCCACATGATTTGATAAAATCAGACATGCATATACAGAAATTGTTGATTCATAATTTGTTCTCATACAAGTAGAATAATACTCAGAGATTCAAAGCTATGAAATCATGCCAAAATCAGTAATATGCTCGTTCACGAATGGGGGAAAACATGTATCACATATCATCATATAAAATGAAACCAGATAAGCTACTTACCAATTAGATTCGTATGAAACTAAGCAATGAATTGAACCTCTAATGGTGTTCCTCCTCTTCTCCTTCTTCCTTATTCTGAAACGAATTTTGGTTTCAGATTTACAGTCTTCAACTCTCTCTCTCTCACACACAAATTCTCAATTCCAGTTTGAATGAATGAGAGAATGCAAAGAGGGAAGAAGAATAGGGATTGTCTCCCTAGTTCTCTCCCTCAACAGCTCCAGCATGGGGCACGTCCAAGGTCATCCCCCATGACTCGTTCCACGCTCGACTGTGCGTTCATACAGTTGGGAGAGGAATAGTCTTTTGCAAGACTAACCCCAAAGAGAAGGTCTATTCTCAAATAGACCACAAACTAACATGTTAAATTACAGAAATAACCTACGCTCAAATCAATACATTACCTTATGCACAATTTAATAAATTAAACAGCCAAATAATAGAATAAATAAGGGAAAACTTTTCTTAAGGATTTTAGGTCATTACAGTATGTATTGTGTGAAAACTGCATGAAATTGGATGTTGTTATGTAACTGTAAAATTATTTAGGATAGTTTCCTTGGATTTACCTATTGAGCCTCCAAAGTTCACCCCTACTTGAAACAGGTTATCCACGAGAGTGATGGCTGGACTTGGAGAGAGAGAGATTGCTTGGTGGATGATTGTTGATGTGGATTTTCATAAACAATGTCCTTTCTATTTTCTCTAGTTTCTAGATTTAGTTTATTTGTTTTGACCCAATTGGGCAACCGGTTGTATTTGATTTTTAGATGTTTAGAGATTATGATAGTTTAATGTTAGAATTGTTTATGTTTTAAATTTATAAGACTTCTGCTGGTTATTTAGTATACTCTGATGGACCATGTTATTGGTTTGATTGGTTTGGCCGCATCTAAGGTTTGGATCCGAAGGTCATTCCCTTGAAAATTCTCGAGATTCCATATCTCGGATTCGGGGCATGACAAAATTTGGAATAGGGATGCCTATTTTTGAAAGTTTGAGGTTGAACCATAAGGATGTAGTGTGTGCTGAGAATACTAGATTAGATTGTCTCCTTGAGACATGATGATCAAAGGCTTGCGATTTGTTGAGTGATAAATTTTATCAAGATGTATTTTTAATCCTAATACTAATTTCTTTTCTAGAAATTGAAGTCAATCTAGTTATAAATGCATTGAATTAAATTCCTTGGAATGGAGATAGGAATTAGAGCTATATAAATTACAAAGAAATCAAAAGTTAAATATATACATATATATATATATATAAAGTAAAATTTGTATAATATGTATATTGGATAATTATTATAATATATGCATCAAGTAATTAATTGGACCAAGGTCCGGTGAACTTCTTTTAGGTTCTAACCAGGTGAAGACTAAGTGCTCACCTAATAAATTGACATAAATGCATGTGAATGGAGTGAATGAAAGAAAATTTAAGTGTGAGTTGTCTATGATATAATGTGTATAATTTTATTGCTCTGCATATGATAGTTGGGAATATATAACACATTAAATAATAAAAAAACATTTATGATGTAAATAAAGTGTTATTGATTTGATAATAATAACTTAATAATGTTATTTCCTAATTTTAATTAAATACTAAATAAAAATAATTCGTAATAAATTATTGAATATTAGTATAATTCAAAACATTCATTTAGTATAGGTACTTATATTTTATTAAATTTTATCTTTAACTAATTTAATTAAACATAATGTTATTTTCTATTAATTATCTCTTCTAACGTATTTAGTAATTTGTTATTAATAAAGGAATACTGTCACGACCTGAATCCCCAAAGTATGACACATGTACACACACGTGCATAATCTGGTATTCCAAGCCATGACTCTCACCCTCAACCAA